>OX101785.1:54967462-55096645 GCA_944452715.1 Ophion slaviceki | reverse complement strand
TATTTTCCAGTCACTGCGTGGACGAGATCCGAGATGGCGAAGGACGCTGAGGCAGGACTGGAAGATTTCTTCGGCTTCTGGACATTTCCTTTAAGGTTACCATGCTCGTTCATCCAGAGGGGAAACTATTGCCCAGCTCCTCGCTTGGTTATGAATATTAAGATGGTGGAAATATGGGCGCTTCCTTGAACCGGAAAGTTGGCCCACTTTAATTTTCCGCTAGCTCCGTGAAAACAGAGGTGGGAAAGGCAGCTAGGCGAGCGATCGCGTTAGGAGTCAAGCTCACGATCCTCCGGGCCAGCAAAGTCTTGGCGCCTCTCGCTGCTCGTTTCTCCGATTCGCCATGCGGCGGAATGTCGTTTTACGAAAATTCATCTCCCAAGTTTTCTTTTCAGCGGAGAGAAAGAGAGACGGAGAGCAAGAGAGAGCTGCCTAGAGGCTTCCAACTATTTTTTCTTGCTTTGAGAGCGCTCGTCTCTCTCCGTGTTGCGCCTACCGCGTTGTTCAATGTGCAAGCAGATCGATGAATGTTTACGCGAAGAACGAGACAAATGAAAAGTTATTTCATCCAGGGTGAATAACAGGCACCGCAATTTTGATCACCAGCCAAGAATAACGCATCGAGGGCCTCTCCCGTTGAACGAACCCGCTCCGTGGAAGAATAAAGCTAGGAGCACCGCAAAAAGTACTGTCCAATTTTACGGGGATTAGGTATCCCTGGTGAAAAAAAAGGAACGCCGTTCATCAAGAAAGTTTCGTCTACTTTGCCAGGACCGCACGAAAGAGCGTCAACTCGAGCCGGCTGAATGGAAAAATAATTAAAAACCCGGTTATGCAGCGCCGGATGCAGACGCGACAAAATGATCAGCAACCTCCAGTGCGACAGGCTTGGTGAACGTCTTTACGGGACAGTACTACAGCAATGCAGGGAACAATGTGGAGGAAGAAAAGCAATTGCACATTATTAAATTTAACAGGCGACGAGAGTCGTCGCAGGTGGAGGATAGAATTGATCGCGACGAAGGGATGAGCTGAGAAGGTGGAAGTATGCAGGATACTCCTGATGGTTAGGGTGAAGATTACGATATAAACAGAACAGCCTGTGCAATGGGAGCAGGCGTCGTGTGCTTGCGCCTGCGGTTATGGAGTTGGAAGTTGCAAGAAGTAATCCGATTTGTCGGCTGATTCGATTTTCAATTTTCTCTCTGTGCTCTCCCCCAACGTGCTCTCTTTCTTTCTCAAGCTCCCTCTCTTGCCCTCGGTCTTTCTGAAAAGCTACGCATTTCCCCAGCCCGCAATGTGACCCTTGTTGGAGTTCCCTCCTGCCGCTGTGAACGGCTGGAGCAGCGCAGAAGCAAAACTCTCCCTCGACTCGCGTGTATAAAAGAAACTCCTTTTTTTCCCCGGAGAAGATCCGGACCGATCTTGCGAAGCCACCCCTCCATCGTTCACGTCTTCCACCCTTCGGCGTCTACCTTCGGAGTTATCGTGCCTTCGCGAAACTTGCTTCGCTCTTTTTTTTCGTCGTCCAAATTGGAAAACACAATGGCCAGGGAGGCTTTTTACAGCGAGGAGTGCCATTCGCGCCAAAGAAGCTCGATCAAGCGTTTTCTTGTTGATCAATGATTTGTGCCCTGTGCATTATACAACGAATAATTGGCAAACGAATTGATCGATATTCCAAGGGGAGGGAGAGAGCTTTTGCATATCGTAACGTTGAGGAATTGAGGCGAGGGGTTGGCTCGATCGATCCGTTTGTTCAGGCTGATGAAACTCATTTTATGGCCCAACAGATTTGGATTACGAGAAACAAGGGTCTACCTGCTGCTGCTTTCTCTCTGATAACCCTTCCTCCGTGTCTCTTTGGATAATTCAATCCACATATGGACAGTGCTACCTATCTCCACGAGAATCCACTGTTATGGTTAAATGATTCTTTTTAACACAATACTTGATGTGAAAGTTAATTTCGTTGATGCATGTGCATATATTTCGATTCCATCAGTGCCCGAATGTGCCCGATTGATTAATGGCAATTCTACCGATAAGCGAGAGTCGCCGAAGCGATATTCGCAGATCAATCACCTCCATCCCTTGCCGGCTGACTCCCCGCTCGAGGGTCGACGGCATTTCAATCTGCGCGTAACCTAGTTAGAGACTCTATTAGGAACGTGCTATGACCATTACCGGCCTGGGAATTGCTCAGTTTGTCCATTTCACTCTCAAACTCCGCCCTGTCCTGTGCATTCGTTTCGGGGTTGGCGGTTCATTCGTATTTTGCTGCAGTGAACAAGCAGTTGGTCACCCATCCCGTACTGTAGAAAAGAACCATTTTTATTGCACTTTCGTGGTTCGCAACAAAAATAAAAGATTCACGAAAAATGCATAGGAAATCCAGTCGCACATGTACATATGATATTGTCAAATTCAGCTGATAACGGTTGGACTGGCTGTCTTGGGAGTTCGGCGCATGTCTTCATTGTCATTGTTCAGATGGACGTTTTCTCGTTCGTCGATGTTACTCTTGGAACACCTGAACGCAGCGAGAATTCTTTTTCGCGGCACGATCAATACAATAATGAGAATCGGTTGGATCATTTTGATAAATTTTAGGATCCACAGGTCGGGATAGATCGCACCCAGGGCTGAGGTCAACCAGGGTGTGTCCATCAGTACATAGAGCTTCAGGAACACAAAGTATCTCTTTTTCACACTGGACTTGCGGTTCTCGTGAATCACCGCGGTTGATCTCTGAACGGATATAGTTTTGACGGTCGTGTAGATAAAAAGATACGTTATTGCGGAGCACACCAACACCGGTCCAGTGATGACCCACACGATCACGGGCACGTTGATTGCGTCGTATTTGTGGAAGTTCGGACGAACCAATGACTCGTCGGGAAATATCGGACTGAATTCGACAATCGCGGCTACCAGAGTGAGAATACCGGAAAAGCCCCAACCCCAAGCAGCGTATATCATGCACTTTCGTCTTTCCTCTCTACCCCTTTCCGCCCCACCTTTTGGCGCCCATCGAAAACGCGTGATCACCAGAGTCATGTCGAAGCAAATGATGAATAGCCAAAACACGGCACCCTCAACCCAGAACATTATAGCAAGGCCGAACAGTCGATATGCAGTGACTGATAACGAGGCATGACAAAGATTACACAATCCGAAGATTATCAGTAGGAAATTAATCATCATGTAACACACGTTGTAATTTCTCACAGCCTTGTCGTACGCTCTGTAGCGAAGCTCCGGTAAAGTGCAAAAAATTATTGATACGATGATAAACGGTACGTTGTAAATGATCGTTGCAAAAACGACTATCGTGGCACCCCAAAAATCCAGCTGAGTGAACAAACTGTCACATTCTTGAAGAGTGCCATTAGCGACGATTGCATTTCCATCGCAAAATAGTTTGAGTCGTGTACCGTTCGACAGAGTATCCTCGCAGATGCCGTTATTTCCATTCTGACCAGCTTCTTCTGAAAACGTTTTATCAGCCTCACAGTCTGTTCAAAGGAAATGGATTTCCGATGCTACTTTGATAACACCAAAAGAAGCGATGTTCTGGCATCGAGAACAGGATCTTACTTTTGAGACAAACATTGTATATCCTTCCAGTTTCATTGCTTCCATCGAGGACAGCCGGTGGGATCGTTCCGTTACTCGTGTGTTCCCAAAGAGCCTTCGTACACTCAAACCTGTCGTTTAACATACTGTCATTGTCACAGCACTTCCAAGTGGGCGCCACATCAACCGAGCTCGTCTTCGCAACCGCCAATGACACGATGATGAACTTAAACCAAACGAACATCGCGGTACTAGCAAAGATTCGTTGCCGTCTAACGATTGGGTTTGCACTGATCAGCTTGCCAGCCGCAATGGACGGCTGATCCGAGCAGACTGATATCGTCTCATGACACTTCTGTTTTGCCAAGTGAATTATGTATTACGGAAACGGTGTTGGGTGGACATACGGGTTTTCTTCGCACGTTGCGAGACCGCACTGAGAGCGGACGCAGTCATATATCGGCAGTGACACATCGACCGAGTCTGAGTCATTGAAGGACTGCTGCGATTGTTGATATTCGCTCAAAGTCTCGTGCTGGCGCACCGTGCATTAACGCACACATCATTTGAATTTATGATTGTCTTTTGCGAGTGGCCATTACTCGAACACTCTGACGTTTCCAACTCTTAATCACTCCTCGACTCGAGACTCTGGACTTTCCAAATGATTTTACGTTTTCTTTCGTCCTCTGACTGCTTTCGTAGAATCCTATCATCAAAAATTTCCAATGCCACAGTGTTGGTAATTCATTTACGATTGTCTTTTGCAAGTTGCCATCACTCGAACTCTGACGTTTCCAACTCTTAATCACTCCTCGACTCGCGACTCTGGACTTTCCAAATGATTTTACGTTTCTTTCGTCCTCTGACTGCTTTCGTAGAATCCTATCATCAAAAGTTTCCAACTGCCACAGTGTTGGTAATTCATTCGAACCTTCTCTGATGGACATCAAGGAACTGCATATGCAAACGGATGGATTGATTGGCATTTGATTAGTGGGTAATTCACGGATGCGGATTACAATGATCTTGGCTGAGATTTGCGTGCGAATAATTGATCATCTGACGATTGCACGTTACTGCAGTCTAATGGTTCAACGTAGCACTTCGCCAAGTAGCCGTGCGTGTGCGGCTTCCCGAGGAAGACGAGAATGTTTAAGTGCCGATAAGTGTCAATATAAAGGCACGAAACTTCTTTGCATTTCCCGACGCGATTAGAATAATGCATAGCCAAACGCCACCTATTTTTAGAAATTTAAATTTAGCTTTTGGGAAACGTTGTTTATTCATCTTTGATAATTCCTCAGCATCCGGAATATGTACTTTTTGTATGAGTTCACAACGAGTGACTGTTGTGACGATCCTTGTCGACGATGAAAGTGCATCAAAGCCTGTAGGTCCATCGTCCCGACAGGTGCCATGTTTGGTTTTGCAAATAATCATTCGTATCAACAACCCAGCTGACGGGAATATCTTGACAATAGGAAGCATCGGAAGGCGAACATTTCCGAAGCTATTTCACACATAGTAATTCGCCATCACAGGGTGCAAATTTCTACCTCATACGTGTCATCACTGCATCGAGGATCCGACAAAGTTTACGACAAGTGGTGGACAAGTATGCGGAACTTGCCAAACGAGCGGCGACCCTACAAACTCAGGCTAGATTACTCCGGGGAACTTCGAATGACAGTACTCAGCTACAGCCTGGCTTGATCGTATTCCGGTATGCTCAGACCTACATAACCGCAAACATTGCCCACATAGTACTCTTCGCATAGCCATAGGTCCACCTGTCGTTGCCAGAATAGAGCCGTGGCTGCTACAGTTGTGCGGTTCTGCGACACGACGCACCTCTTACGATACACTATTGTACTGCGCCGACCATGTTCAGTTACTGCAATAGCGATCAATGCAAACGTGAAGCATCGAGATGACCAGCAGCAATTGAACAAACAATATAGTCTCATGAAGAGGAGTCTAGACTTCTGATGGGTTTTGAAGAATCATTGGAGCAGCGAAGGTCCTAAGGGCTTTGAAGATCAATCTTGGTGGCATATTTATTTTGAAGATGCCCAAATCCACCTAACCTTTCGGCTTGCTGCTGGTGCTGTTTTTTTATTAGACGGGATTTCGAAATGGAAGCCACGAGATGCTGCTGCAATGGACAAAGTTCTAGTCACAAAGTCAGTACTTCATAAATTATTGGCCCAATTTGTCTGTTCCCAACGATCAATAATTTGACAGCATACATTAGAACAGTGGATAAATTATTGGGCAAAATGTACCAACATTCCTCAAATTCTTGCAAGGAACATCACTTATTCGCCATCGATTTTGTTAAAACTCATATGTGTGATAATGTAGTGAAAACTATTAGACACGTATTTTTTTTTAAGGCCTTAGGCCTTAAAACCAGGATTACGGCCCAACTAAGGAAAACTAGGATTTTCCAAAAATCAATGTCTTTTCCATTTTTGGAAAAGGTACCTTAGTACCTGTAAAATTATATTCCAAAAGATTATGGGTGTGAAAAATCTCTGAATACTCGATTTTTGAATTCTAGTACAGGCATCGCAGATTAAAGTTATTGAAACATTATTCATGCCGTGACTTTCTACTAACTTTACGGGAAGTGTAAGGTATTTTTTTTGGCGTTTTTTTTTTTTAATTTTGTCATATGAATGCTTTATGGGCCTGGCATCGATGATTCTGTGTAAGTATATGAAAAAACACTCGTTTAATGATGTTTAACTTTTTATTTTCTAGTGTAGAAATCTTTAATACTTTAAAACGCGTTGTTCTCACACTTAGCATTTTCAAAGTCGGTGAACTGTCTAGCTCAAAATCTTGTGCACCGATACTTTTAAAATTTTACACACTCTTTCTACACATAAATTACGAGGTATGGCTATCGATTTTTTAAACTTTTTATAATTTTAATTTATTTTACAATAACGAAATTTCTGATTTTTTAAATGAAAAATGGGTGCTTTGACTCCTATGTGTAACCAAAAATCAAAAAATCAACAAAAAAACGCGACCGCGTACCTTAAGGAACTTATCAACTAATGAAACCTCTGGTTTTTTAATTTCAGATGATCCAGTGATGAGTTATGAGGTTCACCGCAATGTAGCTTTCGTTTTAGGCGTCTGCGAAGATTTGCTGTCAATGGCTAATTTCTGCATAATTATTCATGAAAATTTTACCAAATATTCCTCAAATGTCCTTATTACTAGTTATATACTATGTTTAATTATATAAATGTCCTTATTACTAATTATATACTAATTACATAAACAAATATACATTAACTGTGTAGTCAAAACAAATGACCGTAAATATGCTTTTTTATAGCTAATTAACCTTACCTCACACCTTAAACGCATTTATCTCAAAACTACATTTTTCAAGTCGGCCGGATTCATAAATCAACCAAATTACAATCGATTCACTTGAAATTTTAACTGTAAATTTAGAATTACATTTTCTAAGGCACCACGTAGGATTTTCTAATTATATTGCATAGTTCCTTTTTTTATAAACAATTTTTTGACGATTTGAACACAGCGTTTTATGCGATTTCGGGTAATTTTTGAATTTCGATCCGCCATATTGGATCCGCTATTTTTTATTTTTCAATGTCAACCTCAGATTCGTAATGAGCGACCTTGAAAACCCGTGAACACAAAATTTCCTGATTTTCTAATTTTCTGTTTGAAAATCGAGAAATTTCACTCTGCGTTGGGGTACTTGAGAAATCTCGATTTTCGTGAAAATTGACGGATCTTCGATTTTCTCGGAATAAACAGGGTTGCAACCCAAATAAAGAATAAAGGCAGCGATCTGAAATTTGGTGCAGTATTTCAACATACCTTTAACTAAAAAAAACCTTTGGTGCCCCTGCATTTGTTATAATGTTATTACATGATAAACAAAAAAGTGTAAAAACGGGCATTTTACACACTTTTAAACAATAAGTTTTATGATGTTGAGAAAATAATTCAAAAAAATATCCATAGTAGACCGTTTTGTAGGAGAGAATCCAAGCTTTCCAACGATCTCAGTCTGGATGCTGTGCGATGATTTGGACCAGAGTTATGACAGGTTAAAGTGGAAAAATGCATTTTTTTATTAAGCTGCGATAACTTGGCTAAAAAATCGCACAGAGGTTTGTAAAAAGAAAATTGTAGGGGAAGGTACAATTGGTCGGAGCAGATTTTTGAAAAAAAAATTCTGTTTCCCGTGCACCTTGTCAAACTTTAGCAATTTTTTTGATTTTATGCTTTGTTTTGTTTAGCAACAAATATCTTTATTAAAAAAGGACGATAATTTTTTTTTATAATCAGATTATTAAAGTTAAAGGTTGACGCTACAAAATGCTTTTTTTTATTTTTTTTTCCGATCATTTTTCACTGAGTTACAGCCGTTTGAATAAGGGCTACTTTTCGTAGAAAACAAAGTGATCCTCTAATTGTTGCGCTTAGTGCATAATCGAAAAAACTTTAGCGTCTCATCATAACTCAAAAGTTATAGGAGCTGTTGGTTCGGCCGTTGACCTTCCAGAAATAAAGGCGTCATCGGAAAAATGCTGGACAGTCGCCATTTTGACATGTATCGCTGTGAAAAAATAATGTTGTATAGTCAATTACGTTCATAATAAAACCTCTATTTTGTCATTTAGATTCATTTTATGGTTTCGCTGGAAAAAATCACACAATATGCCCTTTTTGGCCTCTAGAGTGGCCCAAGGTCTTAAAGGGGGGACACCCCTCAAAGAAAGGCGTGTCGAAGCGTGGTTTTGCAGTTTCACCCACAAGCAGTCCACCGATCCGAATGAAACAAAAACCAAAATTCTTATAATGTAAAGCTATGAAAAATCCACTACAGAATAATTTTTAAAAATGCAATTAAGCGGTGACTTTCTTTCAGGGGTCGTTTCTACCCTTCAAAACGTTTTTCCGCAGATTAAAAAAAATACGTGTCTAATAGTTTTCAATGCTGCATCAAATGTATGAGTTTCAACAAAATCGAAGGCGGACATTTTTAATTGATGTTCCTTGTCAGCTGACGTATAATGATATTCTTTTATGAATCGTGTGAATGGACGAATCATTATAAATTGCGCAATGGACGAGTCGCCTGCTACGCAGTTTTGATTGCGTGAAATACTGCCTGAGGCAGTTGGACAGCTGCAAAACCCACGACGTTTAGCTGCATAATATATTTTATGATTATCCAATACATAAATACACAGATAAATTTGCCAATGTGGATTTTCTATGCGTAAACATATTTTTCTGCTTTGCTAATGGACTCCCATTAGATACACTCTAACAGACTTGAGAAAAGTTATTCTTAGTCGTGTCAATAAAATAGTTTAACTTTCCTTTCACGGTTGGATTTTAAAACCCATTTCGTCGTATAAGTTTATTTATTGCATACACAACATTTGCCCATATTTTTGTGTTGTCTCAGCATTGTAACATCAAATATTCCAAATAAACGTCAATACTGCTGGGCTTGATGTGAATAATACAGGAAGAAACGTATGCTAGCCCAAGGATGTCAAAGTTCAAACTACAATCGATGAAATCAATCACTCGGCTGTTGGTTCCGGATGGTGGTTTTATTGTACGTCAATGCTATCACGCGTAATCCTTTGCGCATTTTATTATCCATGTTTATTAACAGCGCCTGATTAGCCGATACGTGATAGATCGTGGCTCCCTGTCGACGTGCCCAATCAATCAAAGGATAAGCGGATTAATTCTACTACGCGAGTGCAATGGACTGCAAACAACTTGTCATGGATTACGGATTTTTATATGATCGACAGTGGCGTAGCTATCATAGGGCCAGGTGGTGCCGTGCACCAGGGCCCTCGAGCTCAGGGGGCCCTCTAGCCTCAGCTTTGAAAAAAATGAAAAATTTAAAAAATTCAAAAAACTGAAAAAAAAAAAAAAATTTTTTCAAATTCAATTTTTTATTTTTTTTAAATTTAAATCAACACCACCAATGATTAAACTCCTTGTTTAACATTTTCAACACATGCGCCAAGCGTCCTCGATAAGCATGTGCTGTTTGTTTGTTATCGTTATTTCAGTTATATGGTAGTTTGGATGAGTCCGCCCGTAGCACATTGGATCAGCTCACGTGCTTGACGGTCGTGAGATTAATTCACAAATTCCGCCCATCAACTTTTTAATGAAGTTTTCATTCGCTCTTGCCTTGCATCAGTTCTTATTTATGATATTTCCGGCGATTTTTTCAACTTTCTGGGGTCTGGGACGTACTACAGTAGTTGATGCTAGGTGTGTCGCTGACTGTTACTGTTGTACTTCGTAATTCCCTACTACCAGCCTTATTTCATCAAGTATCACCACTAATGTTATGATTTCTATTCCGTACATCCATCCATCCGGCACCAAATTCTGGTAAAACTCATTTTCGCAAAAAAAATTCCGATGACAAGATATGTACGATACAGGTTGCAGCACAACGCTAACCGTATAATGTATGATAGCTCTCAACCTGATCGGCAATAAAAAATAACCAACGTTTTCCTAAACTCAAGTCCAAATTGACAAACGAGCTACTATAGAAACGATAATATCTTCTTATGAATTAACATTGATTTTACCACATTATTACCAAACAAGCTGTTTTATGGTTCTTTTCTGTTGAGCTTGCTGTAATCTATACTAAACATTAACAAGCAAAATAGGAAAATCTCAGTGAGTACTCCGGATTTCTAAAATTTCGATAGTTACCAATTAAAAATTATGGAACGAAAAAAGGAACGTAGCGGTGCCGCAAAGCGGAAACAACGACAAGAAAGAGAAGAAAGTAAAAAAAAATTGCCCAAGCTAGATAGCTTTTTTACGAAACCGCTTTCTGCTACAGTTCCTTCAACAGCCGAAACATCGTTCAAAAGTGCCGAAGTCATCGTTCAAAATACTACCATCAATGCCCCTGCTGAAAATGACTACCTCGACGCTTCCGTGCAACCTACGGTAGAGGAATCATCAATTTCTACATCTTCAAAAGTTCTCGAAATTTCAAATGACTTGGGAAATTACATCAACAAGAAACTGAGTGATACCGAAAAACGTCTGATTCTTGACAAGGGACCTTTGAAACCTCCGGGACCTTTTCCGAAGGACCCCCACCAAGACAACAGGAGCTTTTCAGAAACGTATTACGTTTCTACGTCACAATACGGTCCAGTTGATCGTTTTTGGATATGTTACTCCAAAATGCTGGATGCTGCCTACTGCCAACCGTGTTGGTTGTTCGCTTCGCAAATAAATGCATGGTGCACTGGATTTCGGGACTGGAGGCATTTATCAGACAGAATCAAGCAACATGGTTCCTCGAAAGCACACACGGAGGCGTGCGCTGTATATGAAGCGTGGCAAAAAAGTTCCACCATCGACAGAGAACTTGAAGATGAAATTCGCAAAGAAGCATCATTTTGGAGACAAGTTCTTCGCAGATTATTTGATATTATAATTACTCTTGCGAAGAGTTCTTTGGCTTTGAGAGGACATCGAGAGGATCTGAGTGAGGGAGGAAACCACGGAAATTTTCTCTCAATTGTCCAACTCGTCGCTAGATACGACCACATCTTGCGTCAAGTTTTGGATATGCCCAAAGGTAAGAAATTATCTCGTTTACTGTGTTTATAATTTATGTTATCATAATCTGATGTTTTCTAATATCCCCATGTTTTTAGGATCAACAAGATACCTGAGTGCAACGATTCAAAATGAAATGATCGAGTGTTTGGGCACCAAACTCGAGAATCATTTGTTGGATCGAATTAGGGCGTTACCGTTTTTTGCCATCATCATGGATACCACGCAGGACATATCAAAAGTGGATCAACTGAGCATTGTCGTAAGATATGCAGTGATATCAAGATCGGAAAATGGACAACCAATCGACATTGAAGTAAGAGAGGTATTTCTAGGTTTCCACGCAGTCACTAAACACAGCGCCGCGGATTTGGTAAATCAAGTTACTACGTTGTTCTCCGAAAAGGGTCTTGATTTTAAAAAGTGTGTTGGGCAAGGTTACGATGGGGCCAGTGTAATGAGTGGTGCGTATAATGGTGTGCAAAAACAAGTTAAAGATATTCAGCCAAACGCAGAGTACGTACATTGCGCCAGTCATAATTTGAATTTGGTCGTAAATGATGCCGTTCGAGGTTCCGTCGAAATTCAGAAGTTTTTTGCAACAATTCAAGACTTATTTAACTTCTTTGGAAACAGCATTAAGCGCTGGGACCTTTTATCGAAATTCACCGGTGAATCAGAAATTACTTTGAAAAAATTGAATCCAACAAGATGGTCCAGCAGGGTTAATTCAATAACTGCAGTCAAACTTCGTTTTTTCGATATCATCAAAGCATTGTCCGAAATAACGCTGAAGAGTTCCAGTAAAGACGAACGCAGTGAAGCAGAGATTATAAAATCAAAAATGCTGAATTTTGAGTTTGTATTTCTTTGTGAATTCATGCACAGCGTATTGAACAATATCAATTATGTTTCCAAAGTTTTGCAAAAACGTGATATCGTTTTGGACGAAGCGAGTAAGGCTTTGGACGAAACAACGGATAAATTGAAAAAGTATAGAAATGACTTCGAGTCCTTCAAGTCCAAGGCCACCGAAACCGCGAGAAAATACGACATCGATCCTACCTTCCCAGAAAAGCGACGAAGAAAAACTAAAAAGCATTTCGATGAATTGGCTTCTGATCACCGATTCGAAAACCAGGAAGAAGTCTTTAGAGTAACTATTTTCAACAGTGTACTCGACATAATAATCAATCAGTTAGATGCGCGTTTTATTGGTATGAGTGCAATTTGTAAATCGTTCGACTTCCTGATTCCAAAAAATCTGCTCAGCTGGAATGAAACGATTTTACTCAAAAAATGTGATCAGTTTCAGAAGAAATATTGTGATATAATTGGACCCACTTTTTCGCTCCAATTTCTTAATGTATATCATCTGATCCTCCCTCAATTGATGGAGACGTGGTCTATTCGCCAGCTTTGCAAAGAAATTATAACGAAATTTGGCGTGCTCGAATGTGACCTTACGGAAGTGTATACAGCGATGCTACTGTTTCACACAATTCCTGTTACTTCCGCGGCAGCAGAAAGATCTTTCAGTAAACTGAAGGTTATAAAAAATTATTGAAGAAACAGCATTGGCCAAGATCGCCTCCGACATTTATCGTTGATTGCAATAGAAAATGAGGCGGCATCAAACTTGGAATTGAGTGAAATTATAGACGAATTCGCAAACATTAAAGCGCGCAAGAGATTGTAAATCGGGCGGGGAATTCTCTTAAAAATCGTTTTTTCTTTTAATTAATAAATATTCTATACTGTTATGTGCGTCGTTGTTTATTTACTCCCTTTTTCTTCCATTGAACACATGAAGATTTTGATAGAGACGACGTATGGATTTAGCCTACTAGGGATGATTCAACCCACTGTTTCCTATTCTTATTCCCTATCAATCATTTTCATATCAATAAGTTCAAACTGCGCGGAAAGAGGGGAGGAGAGCCCGATTCTCTCCCTATGCACCAGGGCCCTTGCCCCCCTAGCTACGCCACTGATGATCGAAACGTTTGCTAATGTGCACGAAAATTACGTGAAATTTCTTGCTTCTCATTTATACGAGACTGGCTCTCGACATACAGGCTGCAACAATTCTAAATGTAAAGCGAACTATTAACTTTCTAATGTTAGTTATATACTTTCGAAAAGTATATAGCCTTATATACTTTCGAAAAAGAAAATTATCGTATTTTTTTATATGCTCGAATGATGTATGGATATTAGGGTGGCCCAAATTTGAGCTCTATTCTTTTTTCCTTTTTCTCACCATCTTCTTTGAAGTAAAAAAAATTGTCGCGAAATCTGCGAGGATAAAAAATCAATCAAAAACCATTTAGAGGTCGGTCAAGCCTCCCAAAAATTCAAATTTTCATTTAAATAATCGATTTTTTTTTTTCGTTTTTTCTCACGCATGATTTTTACGCTTTATAATTTTTAAATGAGTCTCGTGAAACCTCTTGCCTGTCAATGAATATTTGGTGGTCTCCCAAGAGCTTCGAAATTTCCAATTTGCGCTAATTTTTTTTTTACTCATCTCGCTTATAAATTTGACGCTTTGTGAAATTTTCAAAACAATCGTTTTTCTTTAGGAACAGGTTTTTTGAAGTTACCTCACACTACTAACCCAAGAATTATAATCTTTGTTCTCTTAAAATGATTATTTAAAGCTCTTGTTCGTAAACAAAATTATAGGTCCCCCGTTTTATCGGGTTAGAAGTGTGAGGTAAATTTAAGAAATCCGTTTCTAAAGAAAAAAGGATTAATTGTTTTGCAAATTTTACAAAGTGTTAAATTGATGAGTGAGAAGCGAAAAAAAATTCGCGACCATTGGAAATTTCGAAGCTCTTGAGCGACCACAAAATATTGATTGAAATTCATGGGTCAGAAGTGAACGAAAAAAAATCGACTATTTTAGGAAAACTTGAATTTTTGGGAGGTTAGAGCGACCTCTAAATATTTTTGACCGCCCGCAGATTTCGCGACAATTTTTTTTTTCTTTAAAGAAGTTAATTGGATGGTGAGAAAAAGGAAAAAATAGAGCTGAAATTTGGGCCACCCTAATGAACATCCCAAGAATAATATGGTGGATATATCTAAACATCCCGAGAATTATAAGGTCCTAAGAAAAATTATTTAAAGTCTTTAAACGCGTTTTTCTTGAAACGACGTTTTCAAGATCGGACGGACGCACAGCTCCTACAATTTTAAACCGATTGACTTTTAATTTCAACTGTAGCTCCTGAAATAGATTTCCTCGCGATGTACATGCGATTTTTACGATCGATTAACTATTACGGATTTTATAAACAAATGAAGGCTGTTTTTAGTTGAAAATTCGAGGTATTTTCAAAATTGTGTCAAATTTCCAAAAATCAATACTTTGTAATAATCGTGTGTACTTCGCTAGCAAAATTTGAGTAGATTACGAAAATAAAATTATTTTTTCTCCTGGGCGCTCATATGCGTATCCAACGAGTCTGCCCGTCAAGGGCCTGAAAAAACCGTTCTTTTTCTAGCGGCCACTGTGTGAGATTTTTGTATTTTATGGGAAATAAAAAATTGATTTGAGTACCTCCAGGTATGTAAAACAAACCCTTCCAACCTCATTTTGTGTGCTCTATTAGTACCTTCCAAGAAAAATCTCAAAAAGCCTCGTTTTCCGGCCATCTAAAGGTATATGAGGCTTGAAGGGGAGAAAACCCTTTAGACGCCCGAAAATGAGCCATTTTTGTGAATTTTTTGAGCGAGGTGAAATAATCGCTTCATTTTCAAATTTTAATGTGTTTTTATTATAGGTTTAAAAAGCTCAAAAACTTTTTTTACAAAAAAAAATGGCGACGTTATAGTCTTTTCCTCCAGGCGTCTTTCCTGTGCCATAAAAAAGTCCTTCGTTTTTCACATCTTTACTGTTCATCTGAAACAGAAAACAAACATATTTTTCGATTACTGACACATGTAGGGGAAAAACATACCCATAAAATTATTAAAAAGTATTAAATTGAAAATTACGCAGGCTTTTTAATGAAAAGTTAAAATTTTCGACTATTTTTTCGACAGTTATTACCCCAAAAAAATTATTTATCTACGCGATATCCTTCAAACTTAAGGTTTATCCTTCCGGTAATATCATAGACAGAAACCTCTCAAAATTTCAGCAAGATCGATCAATAACTTTTTGAGCTACAGTGTGAGCAGTTTTTGAAAATGTAGTTTCGAGATAATCGCGTTTAAATTTTCAATACGATAAAACTATAAATTTTAAAGACTTACCGATCAATTCTTCAACTTCAACCTTCACACCTTCAACTTCTTCAAAAAGTGAAGATTTGTGAAGAAAAAGGGACTGTGAAGAAAAAATTGCTTCGCCCCTAGAGTTCGAAGTACCTGGCTCGATAGTTCGCAGTATGCGGTCTCGGCGCTCTCCATTATGAGCTATAACTCCGTAAATGTTTCATATTTCGATTTTTCCTTTCAACAGTATCATCTTAATATATTATAGTTTCGAAATATTAAAAAAAATGGATTTTTTCAAAATTCTAAAGGGTTTTCTGCCCTTAATGTTCGCTATGGAAACGTTGTCGGGTCTATGAATATTCAGTGAATCAGGCAGCAATGAGAATTATAATTTCTGGCTGGACCTACTATTTTTAAGGGATCTTCTCACTTTCGACGCTAAAAAAGCCTGTGTTAATGATTTTTTTGTTAGGTTTATATTATAGATATTGATATAAAAGTTGTTACACTCAATAAATACACTTTCGAAATATATTTAAAAAGAAATCATTTATTTAAGTCATTATTTATAGACGAAAAGGTAGTTAAAAAAATGTCCTAAAAAATGGTCGGTCTGCGCTGTTGATGAAATCTCGGGGATGGATCATCCGAAACAAAAAAATGAAACGGTTTTAGATTCAGTATGTTAATGGCTATAGCGCATATCATACGATGTTTGATATATAAATAAGTAATATAAATTAGCAAAAATAACAAAATGGTGGACATTTTTCGAAAAAAGGCGTGTTTTTTTCACCGTTTTTGAAAAAAAGTAGTAAATATCAAAATTAAAAAAAAAATTGATATGCGCTATAGCTATAGTTGTAAAGAATATGTGGTTAAAATTTCATAAGGATCGGTTCAGTAGTTTCGAAGATTTTATCAACAAGCCGTCGAAAAGCGTTGTTTCGAGAAAAACGTGTTTAAGGGGTTAGACCACTCTAGAGGTCGAAAAATAGGCTTTTTGGGGATTTCTTTTGCGAAAAACTACAAAATAAATCGTGATTACAAAAAAGTGTGTTTATCATATATATCAGTGACTATATACAATAATATTTTGAAGAGATTCATTTTAAAATGGCGGCTGTGCAGCGTTAATCTCAAAACTGCATTTTTTAAGTTGGCCGGAAACATAACTCAGATAATTTTCAACCGATTCACTTGAAATGTTGAATATATCTTGAAAAATACATTGTCTATGGAAGTATGTAGATTTTTTTTATATTGCATAATTCATTTGTTATTAACAATTGTCGGACGATTTTTAGGCAAATTTTTCACTTTCCAAAAAAATCGTCAGACAATTGTTAATAACAAATTAACTATGCAATATAAAAAAGAAATCCTACGCACTTCCATAGACAATGTATTTTTGAAGATATATTCAACATTTCAAGTAAATCGGTTGAAAATTGTCTGAGTTATGTTTCCGGCCAATTTTAAAAATGCAGTTCTGAGATAAACGCTGCACAGCCGCCATTTTGAAAATAATTTCTTCAAAAAAATTATTGTATACAGTCACTGATATGTATGATAAACACCCTTTTTTGTAATCTCGATTTATTTTGGAGCTTTTCGGAAGTACGTAGGATTTTTTTTATATTGCATAATTAATTTGTTATTAACAATTATCTGATCATTTTTTAAGCAAATTTTTCACTCTCCAAAATAATCGTCAGATAATTGTTAATAACAAATGAACTATGCAATATAAAAAAGAAATCCTACGTACTTCCATAGACAATGCATTTTTCAACATATATTCAACATTTCAAGTGAATTGGTTGAAAATTGTCTGAGTTATGTTTCCGGCCAATTTAAAAAATGCAGTTCTCAGATAAACGCTGCACAGTCGCCATTTTGAAAATAATCGCTTCAAAAAAAATTATTGTATACAGTCACTGATATGTATGATAAACACCCTTTTTGTAATCTCGATTTATTTTAGAGTTTTTCTGAAAAATAACCCCAAAAAGCCTGTTTTTCTGTCTTTAGAGTGGCCTAAGGCCTTAAAATTTGTTTGGGTTACATAAATACAGAACAAAATGTTTTTCCATGTATTTCGAAAGTGTATTTATAAGTGTTACTACTTTTTTATCACTATCTATAATATAAACCTTAAAAAAAATCATGAAAATATCCTTTGTTGAGAAGACCTCTTAATACTACAATTTATTTACAAAAATTCAATCCATTTTTCAAGCAATAACAGGTACACAATTTTGGCTATTGGACTCCAACTGTTAGGTGCGGAATAGAACTGTGAAACACTTTTTCCGATTACACCACAATATTGCGCATTCGATTGGTCGTCAGGGGCCCGAGGCTAGGAAGTCTTTTCACGCACATGTCCGCTGGGTGATGCATGGGACCTGTCGCACCCCCTCAAGTTTAATATTGTATTACTGCCTGCTCGATGTACATGCTCGACACCATCCCCTATCATATCGTCGTCTATTCTCCGCTGCTCAACAAACAATTTCATTCGAGGGACCCCTTGCCGGCCGATGTAATGAAATCATAATTTCATTTGACCAACAAAAGTCACGTGGAACACCATGTCGACTGGCTTGCACGGAGGATAAAAGAAGTGACGAGAACAAAAGAGATGTGAAGATGGATGAAAATGCTTTGTGACGGCGAGCCCGAAATGCTGGAAATAATTGTAGTTCCGAAAAGTAGCCAATCGTCTAATTTCATACGATCGCTCAACGGCTCATCCAAGTGTTAATGCATCATGTTATTCGGCACAGTTGTGCACATAGCTGTGTCCCTGAACCAATAACATGTCAAATAATCAATGATTCAAGTGCAATGAGATGACGACTCGTAATTAGAGCAAGTTAATTACCACAGTGATAATTATAATTGGATTGAACAATGTCAATTGAATCTTGAGAAATCGCCAATATTCAGATCATCATAAATCACGCTTTATCTGTGCTCATCAATATGTCAGAGACCAGAGACGTCAGAGAAGCGCGATGTCATAATGAACTAGAGCACCGCAGGGCTGTAGTATAATTTGACGAACGCTTTCGAAAATGTCGTGAATCTCGTCCGATCTCTGGTCTGATCAGAAAATGCGAAAGTTCGGAGTGACGTTCCAAATTCTCCCAGCGTTTTAATAAACACGAGAATGTCGTTGGATCTCCACTTTCGCTCCCGAACGCTCAGCCTCTCCGAGGCCTTGATCAGCGAGAGAACAAAGTATTCGAGATTCTTGAATACTCCCCGAAGCCCCTTATCCGTGAATGAATATTCACGCAAATGCAAAACTACTGCGAACATTGGAGTTCCTTGGACGGGGAATTGATTCGCGTTCGTTCATGACAGCCATATCCGCTGGAACAAAAGGGTTTGGCTTTGGGTCAAACTTCCAGAAGCCCGAAGCAGCGAAACGAGCACGAACGGGCTATAGAGCACTAGGCGAGAAGATATCTACTGCCACGATGAATTCAAACGCCGAGAGTCATCCGTAGCCTGTCTCTCATGTATCTCCCTCCTCCGTCTCCTGCCCCCGTCACCTCCAGCATCTAACTCTCTCAATTTATCTCAAGACTTGGCTTCACGGTGCATATCGCCGTATCCGAACGCGCTGACACCAGAGGTAGAGTTTAACGACGATTTTCATCGTGAAATTACGCAGTTGGATAATCTTGGATTCCGCAGATTCTAGTCACCTGCTGGATTAACGGGAAGAAAGAAAGCCCTATGTCATTGCACGTCTCCCAAGCGCAGCTTTGCAAATGATCGAGATTATATTAGCATGTCTCTGTGTCCATCCTTCATTCGCATTCATCGTATTAACAATGGATACACGCGAGGCAGTGTTTGAGATAGTACGAATCAAGGGGGACCTCTGCTCACCCCTGTTACTGCGTTGTGCATTATGGTTTAATTACAATTTATGGGTGACTGGCTCTCGCGCATGCAACGAACGCTCGGTGTACTCCGATTTGGCAATAACACGTTGCCAATGATAGTACACGGATTTTGGTTACGCACAACCGGTAATGCCACCTAGCCAGGGCACTCGTATACACCACCAAAGCTAACATCCATTCGAGGCCTCGCGTTATCGCCATACCATACTTGCTTGGTGCATCTGGATGAGTTTGAATGGATAGCATTAGCAATTGGACTAGCAGTATTTTCGTTCAGCTCTGAACGCTAGAGAAGTGCTGACGTTGAACCGACAGCTTATCTGATGATGGTGGATTATTGGATCATTTTATGCCACACGATGAACGAACAATATCAGCAATTGGACTAGCAGTATTCTTCTTTCAGACTAGACCACTAGAGAAGTCCTGACGTTCCAGCGATGGATGATCTGATGATGGTGGATCATTGGATCATTTTATGCCACACGATGAACGAACAATATGAGCAATTGAACTAGCAGTATTTTTCGTTCAGCCCTGAACGCTAGAGAAATGCTGACGTTGAAACGACAGCTCATCTGATGATGGGGGATTATTGGATCATTTTATGCCACACGATGAATGATCAATACCAGCATTTGGACTAGCAATATTCTTCTGTCCGACTTGGATGCTAGAGCAATGCTGACGTTGAAACGACAGATCATCTGATGATGGTGGATTGTTGTATCATTTTATGCCACGCGATGAAAATCCCAATTGTTGAAAGGCGAGAGACTCATCCCCGTATCTCCGATCTGTCTATCTTCATCCTCGTAACCATCTTGCCAGCCGCCGACAAGGTCGGATCGTCAACATTCTTTGAAATCTCCGAAATGAAGTTGCTGCTTTTCCCTGTCGCGTCATTAGTACAATATTAGATACGAGCAACGATGGATTTACGATCTCGGGTCGTTGGCTCTCGAGACACTTCGCCAGATCTTCCCTCTTCCGTTGGGCATCTCTCAACGCACTTAAAATCACCCAAACATCTTATCGCGCCTCCACTTTCACGCCGAGGTGCTGGAACTTTTGAAAAGCTATCTCACCCCGACATTGCTGCGGGGAAGACTGCTCTAGACGCAATCAAGACCGTTTCGAATGCAGTTGTGAAACCTTTTGCAACAGGCTCTTGTGCGAAGGAATTTTGGTTTTCTAGATATCGGACGCACTCGAGACGTTTACAGCTTAGAAGTCTCGGTAATATAATCAAACTGAGTCCAACCTGCATGCTTTGAAATAAATTTGAACTTGTCTTGATTTGAATAATTGGACCGCAAACAACGCACACGGAGAAAAATACAGCCTCAAATTCTAACACTGGTTGCCAGAATTCTAATATTCAGTGCTAGAAAAGTATAGCAGTTTACTGCCAGTTCGGAATTCTAAGACTTGTTGTTATAGAAGTGTAAAAATGATTCTCACACCGTATAGTAAAAGTGATGCGTGCATATTACATTTGAAACTATTCTCGCATAGGCGCGAGTCCTATATGCTGTATAGTAAAAATAATGCGTGCATATTACATTTGAAAGTATTCTCGCATAGGCGCGAGTTATATTTTCATATGGACTTTACTATACGCATAGCATAAATCTTCGGCGTATAGCGAAAAATATTACGAAGTTATTAGTAAAATGTGACTCTTTATACCGTACTTTTTGTAGAATACTGGAAACTAATTGTTCCAATCACGTGGGCAAAATATTTTTTGAATACTACAAAAAATCAAAATATGCCGAATAAAATGTATTATTTGTATCAGTTTACGTGCCATATCGTAGGTTAAAATTTACATTTCTCCATTATTACTATACCATAATTACAATTTTTATCTTCCATTCAATACTTTTTGATATTTAATGATATTTTTTTTAGAAGCATAGTATTATTAATTTTTAACTTTGAGGTCCTTATTTTATCCATGTAGCAAAACATTCACTGATCGATACTAACCAAAAGTATATGGTCCATTGTTGTGGTCCATTGAAGAAGCCGCTTCAACGAAAATCTTCATCCATTCCTTCGAAGCGTCAACTGCATAACGTCAATTCCGACGTTTTTATGCGAATTGATGGTATTCGACTGCACGTCTGCGCGTTTTCACAGTTGCCAGATTGCCCATCATGATTTACACTCGCAGCCAGCATACGAAACACATAACGTAACATGCGCTCTGTCTTATCTTCGGATTCCGAAAAGTAAACTATAAATCAATACATTTCGGAGGGAGCGAGGTAGGAGCGAGGCGGCGATAAAAAAGTCTTGAAAACGGAAACACGTGTGAACAAATGGCCGTAGGAGAGGAGAGGAATCCTGGGGTGTCTGTCGACGCCCTGACGCACACTGCGACGACTGCGAGTCTGGATGTGGCGATCATTGGTGGTGATGAGCGAGAACAACGTGGTCCCGCACTCTCCTCTTTCTCCTCAACATATTGAAAGAAAGCCGCGTCTTTTTGTGCCCGTAACCTGCGTCTACCACGCTCCGAACGGAGTTAATACAGTTGAGTTCTTCCTGGAAGTGTCACGATCCACACGGGGTTATTTTCATGTTTACCAGTTCCCGAGCGACCTGGTCCGCTTGGGATCCACAGGCCCTAAACCAGAGCTCGCCAGATGAGCGTACTGAAAGAAATAGCTGGCAGCTCTTAAAGAAACTGCGGTTTTGCCCCGAACTGCCTCGATCGCTACCGCACACCACGAACAAGCTGTAATCGCGTTCTGTTCTTCACCACCACGCGTGATACAGGCTATTAACGACTGCTTTTTTTTCGCTTGCCTCCATTCGCTTGCGAAACATCTTCGCTGTCCCGACATCGCGCTTTAAACGTATTGCCCACTTTCTGTATCCACGGAGAGCAGAAACGTCCGACTCAAAAACATCGCAGCGACGAAAAAAAACTTGATTTTGATACTTTGTTTCCTGAATGGTAAAACAACTGTAAAAGTGCAGCGACCATATTGCAGTCATATAAAAGGAGCGAGTCAAGTAAAAAAGTCAACAACTCGGCATTGGCAATCATACGAGCCGTCCAGTTCCGTGATTTATAGGGCCAATTTCTCCCTCAGCCCGCCTCCCTTAGTCCCCACCCAACGGTGAATTCAGCTTGAACCCTTTCGCGAGTACCCGGCGTTGCGATAGAATAAGATTTAGTGGAACTTCCGTACGGCGGAGTTTCGCTATTCCCTTTTACCCTTCACGGATCCCGTCAGGCCAACTGGAGCTAACGAATCGGAAGCGGCGCGATCCATCTCCAGCTCTCCACCCCTTGCTGCCGGTGAAACGAGCTCTCGCGCTACATCTTCGTTACGGGGCCATTAGGGGATCCGCTTCGGTTTCGCAGCTCTCGACAAAACACGCGTATCGCGCGAGGGCAAAAAAACGCCTCCGAATTCTCCCTTTGCTTCGGTTGGGAAAAAGGCAATATACGCGGCTCTTCGTTTACGGACTTTCAATCTCCGTCCGTTATCATTTCCCTTTGGAGATCAGATTAGCCGTTCATTCTACGGCAACGGTCGCTGCCAAAATCTTCCTTTGGCATATGCAGCACTGTAGCATGGCAAGCCACATATGATCCAGCGGCCATGGAATAATCCTGCATAGCCTGGAGGCATTACAATATCAGCAAACCCCCAAACAAAACGACAATTGTTGGGGAACTCGATGATGGGCTATGCAGGCCGGAAAGACTGAAGTGCTTTGATTGAGTCCAAGCCCGAGTCGAGGTTTTCAGCCTATTTCAAAGGTCTTCGATCCTATGTCAGCCTCACTTGAGTCTGTTTACTGCTGGAAGTCCTACTATGGGCTCCTAACATGCTCTTTCTTTGGTGCTTACGTCCTGCATAGGCCCTTAAACTCCTACCTAACCTAGCTGAAGTCGTTGCAGCTCCTCTTTTGCAGCTAGAAGTCCTACTATGGGTCCTAACATGCTTTCTTTGCTGCTTACGTCCTGCATAGGCCCTTAAACTCCTACCTAACCTAGCTGAAGTCGTTGCAGCTCCTCTTTTGATTGCGTTTGGACCTATCGCGCATTTGGCTGTTTCGACGAAACGAGGGTGGGGATGGTCGCATTCGAAAGAGGGGGTCAGATAGTGTTCAGTAACCATCATGTATTATCTCCACCCAGCGAACGTTTCGCATTTGCTTTAAACTTGTCCCTGCAGCTCCAGCAACTCTCCAGAGTGCAAGAAATGGATCTTGGGCAAACAGTTACAATATTTTTTATAGGAATTGCCCTCAGGTATGAATGTATACGCGGAGCCCCATAGCAGGCACGCATGCATACGTATAGGTACTAGTATACGTCCGTTGGTGTATGCTTAGGCGTGTATGTGTGCGGGTATTTACGTGTGTCTACGCATGCGCGTATTCAGGCATATGTATCTCTATATGCGTAATAGAGTGTATGCGTGTATACGTGTGCCAATCGACGTCCTCCTTAGCGCCTGCAAGTGGAGAAAAGGGAAATTTGTTTTATATTGAATGCGAAGCTACTTTACTGCCTTTATCTCCTACCACTGTGAGGATCTGGAGGGGCAAAATAGGCTGAAAATTTCGACTCGAGTACAAAGACGGAAGTGGTGCGTGGTGACGAATGTAGCAGAGATGTGGTGCGTGTAGCAAATGTGTCCACAATAATAATGACCTATGTGGATCAGCCAAAAGAACGCTATAGGATTTCGCAGGGAGTGTAAACGGTGTTAGGGTGGTTGGAGGAGGTCGCAGGGTCTGAGCGCCCGAGTCTACGGGCGACTATTCACTATCGCGGCGACTAAGCTAACTGCCACGTCTTAGACAGGCCGCGGGATTTGCATATTCAAAGGCCGTGAATCCCGTGGATCTGGATGGTGGTGGTGCGGTAGATACGGGGAGACGAGTTCCATAGCATTGAACGCGTGCACAAATACGTGTATAGCAGCCGCCACAAAGACGCTAGTCGCAAAGGGGTAGTTAGGGAGCCAATACCCAACTGTTCATTAAGGTATAGGATCGTCGAGCTGCTGGTCTGCAGGGGCCCAATACAGCTCTTCTAGGCAGGCTTGTAAGAAGTGGCAGCTACAACACGCGCGAGTATCCCCCCTCGTATTCCAGACGAAAACGCACACAGCCAACGCAAGACGCATAGCTCGCTGAAATAGCGTGTGGTGTTACGGACGCAAATTAAAGCACCGGAAACGACGAAATTATTACCTACTCGGCGAAGAGTGGTATACATCAATGGGCGAAGGAAGAGCGAATAGAAAGAGTGCAGGCTGGCCCAGAGAGGACATGAATGATGGAAGACACATGGAGGCGTCGTAAAAACTGTCAAATTGCTTCGGCCAACGTATGGATAATGCATAAGCAGTCTATCTCTCGCTCACTCTTGGTCTTTGTGTCCATTCCAAGCTGATGCGGATGGTCAGACCGTTCATTATGCAATGAAGCACGAGACAACGGATAGGATGTTAGTGGTGTGAGGTTTTGGACTGAAATCACGTCACGAAAGAGCTATCTTGATAACTTTCGTTCACTGTACTCAAGCACCCCCAAGGCTCGGTCGCGGATTGGTGCGACGAGCGAGAACAAACTGCTCGGAAGGAATACATTAAAGCATATAACGAGGGACACACGCGACGGACTTCGTGAAGTCTAATTGCACCTGGAGTTGCACTTTGCTCACCTACCTTCGATGTGCGGACCTGTCACGTATACCTGTGTATCTCTTTCTGTGCATGCAGCCCATCGGTTGATAGAGCAAAATAGTCGTTCGCCGAGCAGACGTGGGCACATGGGTATGCGAAATGTACTATGCATTGTATATGTAGTCTAATAGTTCCTTCCTGAATAATGCATCAAATGGCCTATTTGCATCAAACTTGGAGCAGTTGCCTCGACCACCCACTCTACCACTCGCAGCCACGGTGCTCGCCTCGCGCTCATCTTTGACTCCTGTTGCAGACGCCTCTGTCGTCTTGTCCTCTTCTCCCACGTGTCTTCATCGCATCCGCTCTCTTTCATCAGCACCCCTAGGCACTTTCTCACTCCCTGGCCGGAGCGTTCTTACATTCCCGCTGTGCCTCTCTTTTCCTACAACGAATAAATGATAATTTTATTACCAGCCCGCGGCACAGAGAAATATATACACATGTTCGCAGACCCTCCAACCCTTCGAAAAACGAAGTTCAGCTTTCCACGAGACGCTGACTTGGAATAACAACGTGCGCAGTCGAACAATCACGGATATCCAGCAAGCCAAAGAACAGCTCGTCTTTCGCCCTCCCTTTGTTATTGTTCGGTAATATACAGGGATTTGACTCTCCTCGTAGAACGGCAACATGCCCTTCGCTCCGGAACTGTACACGATCTCGATGAAATTGAGAATCAGAAAATATTCAGCATCGGAACGAAGTCGATCATTCGGTGCTTGAACTGCCATCTTCGATCAATCAAGCACCTCGGGAGCTTGCCAAGCCCTGAGCAAATACGTAACAGGCATCTCGTCATAGTCGATTCTACGGAAAATTTATGGACCCATTTCGCCCTCCGGAAAAAAAAAACATTTCATCGGGTCGACCCTTTTCAATCTCGTTATCGATTCCAGCTGGGCGCTCGATCGTCGACGTCCATTCACGCGTGTATCAGGACCGAGTGCATATTCCGCCTGTTTGAAATTTCACCTCGGTCGATTGGTTCCGCGGGGGAGATGAAAATTATGAGTCATGGACTTTCCCCGCGGTTCCTCGGCTGGAATTCGTTAATTTTTGGTAAACCCATCCGGGAATCTCGAAAACGTTCCGCTGAGATGAGAAGGGTGGAACTAAACTATCCTGCTCGCTCGCGCGTTCATCCGAGTATAGACGTGTGGGCAGACGTGCCTATCGATTGTTTTTGTTTGGGAAACAAGGGATGATGGGAGAATTGGACCGGAACAATTATTCGTGAATTTGATCTATTGCGGGTCTCGTTCGGATATGAAATTGTCGAAAAATCAAGCGAATATTCCAGCCTCAAGAATCTTGTATACTCAAGTACAATGGCTGCAACCCCACTTGCCTTGCCCCCTTCGTCGCAGTTGATGGATGCAGTGAATATGTAGTTAATTCATTAAGGCTCTACGGGAAGTCCTACCAGCAAAGGAGACTGCACCAGTATATGCATTTGGCTTGTGAGTCTCTCTCTCTCTCTGTCCCTTGTCCCTCTTGTCTACTCAACGACATACCTCGAAAACGAATGTGTGGCCGCTGCAGTACAATCTCTCCAGGCACGAGCCATTGATTGGCATGATTCACCCTTTTCCCCCTTTGGACATGCCGAGAATTACTTCTTTCTCAGTAAGCCATACAGAGTTGCCAGCGGAATGAACTGAGGCTCCAGCCTGACGTTCACCGGAGAGCCTAAAATCGCTATTAGGGTTACGTTGCCCCCTCGTGGGCCCCGCAAATTGGTCATTCATCGCTGACGGTACCATCACTGCGCTACTCTCGGGTCGAAGGACGATAGAAAACCACTCTTACTCGCTATAGTTGGAAGATAGGGTTGTCGACCAATTTGAAGGTCTTCAATACCTCGTTTGTTACATATGGGTGGAACTGCTTACATTGAAATATTTGCGATTCAAACGTCACGGGCCCTTTAAGGGCGTACACCTAGATGTTTTTTTTTTTGAAAATATCGATCTTTGTTTTCGACGGATTCTTAAAATGTAACAGTTCAAAAATATTCTTTGAGGCTTTCAAGTCGATTCGTGCGAAATTGTAGATTTATTGGTAGATTTCGCAAACCGGCGATCTGTAAAAGCGTTTTTTCTCAAAATTACTTTTTCGAAAATTGTGACCACGACATCTTAAAAATCACTGCACCAAACAACTTCAATTTTTACAAGCCTTTTTTACAAATCAAAAAGCAGTGCTTGAACGGAAGATTTTTTTTTCTTTGCATAGTTTTTTTTTATCAATCAGTATAGAGCACTTTTTTTTCCGAAAACCGATACTTTCTTTTTGGACTGCGGCTATTTTTTCGAAAATCAATCATTTGTTAAATCCTTCCTCCAAGCACTGGATAATTTCATGAAAAAGTGACTGCGCTTGATTTTTTTATTTCGCATCATTTGTTTCCGAGCAGCAGTGGTTCCCGCAAAGGAAGTTTTTCAAACAGCTCAACACAAGAATTGTGAAAGATACTTAAGGGGCTATAACAGTGTGAAAAGCTTTAGTTTCTCAGCAGGCATTATTCGAGGAAGAGGAGGGTCTATTGTATGGGCCAGGTATAGGTGATTAGCAGTTTTTGTGGTAAATATCATTTTATCTTGCAAAAATCGATAGTTAATATTTAAACGCGTTTTTATTGAAATAAGATTTTTTAAATTTGCTGACATTGTAACTCAAAGAGCAATTATCCGATTGACTTGAAATTTGAACTGAGTACTCTTGAATATACTTACTCTACAATGACGTAGGATATTTTTGATTAGATGAAAATTGACGATTTGGCATTGAAAAAAACGACCATTTTAGAGGCAAGAAAACAGACTTTTTTCATAACTACGCCATTTTGTTAGGTTTTGAAATTTTTCGAAAATCCTACGTCATTGTACAGGACATACCTTCCAGTTTAACGATATTTTTTCCTTTTTAGGCTTCAGCTACTCAATCCGCCAGAATCATGTCAGCAGTGGAGGAACTTTTTTTTGGCACCCCCGAAGGCAGCGCATAAGTCGCTTGGATCTCAATATTTTTCGATGAAAAAATGATGTAATATAGGTCAAATATAGCCAAATATATTCTTAATTTTCCGAAACATTTAATTGAGTACTTTTCTTACAAAAAATTCCCGAAAATCACCGAAACTTCCAGCGTTCACCCTGGTATAGCCCCTTAAGGGGGGGGGGTCCCTTAAGATCCCCGGAAATGAGTCATTTTTCATAAACATTTTTAAAGGTGATAAAATAAACGCCACATAAAAAATGTTGACATTATCTTATCACAACTTTAAAGTGCTAATTTTTTTACACAAAACAAGATGGCGGCGTTATAAGGTATTCCTTTCGGCGTCTTTTGAAAAACTGCTCATGTTATAGCTCAAAAAGTTATTGATCGATCTGTCTGAAATTTTGGGAGGTTTCTCACTATAACATTATTGGAAGGAAATACCTAAAGTTTGAAGGTTATCGCGTCAATCAATTACTCTTTGGGGTAAAAATTGTCAAAAATATGAAAATTTGATTACAAAGCCTACTTAATTTTCGATTTCATACTGTTTTATATTTTTATAGGTATATCCTTCCAATAATGTTATGGTGAGAAACCTCCCAAAATTTCAGCCAGATCAATCAATACCTTTTTGAGCTATAATATGAACAGTTTTTCAAAAGACCCCTGAAGAAATATCTTATAATGCCGCCATTTTGTTTTGTGTAAAAAATATATTTTTTTTAACACTTAAAAGTTGTAATAAGATAATGTCAAAATTTTTAAATGATGTGATTATTTTATCAACTAAAAAATGCATAAAAAATGACTCATTCGATACATGTAAAAAAAAAATTAAAAACCCGTCGCCGTTTCCCGGAAAAAAATCACGAATATTCCAATTTTTCCGGCCACGAGCTGGGACCAACCCGTCAATACAGCCATCCACGAGGTTCTTCGGGAACTTGATGACGACCCAGCAGAGATCTTGTCGCATTCATGCATTTCCTATACCTGTGATATGTTTTATCCAGAGTGCCGGTGATGGATGATATTTTTTCAGGTGTTTTTTTTTTTGTGACAGGATTATAATTGCTGCTGCACGTTCAAGGTTTGCTAGCTGCTCACGTCACGATTACAAATCGCCCGATAAATACACGTGAAAAGAAGATTTCGAACCCGCTACATCTCCGTCGTCTTAGCTACCAGCATATCATGCTACTTTGAGGCCGCTGCTGAATTTTCACCCAACCAGTAATGCCTTCTGGGCACAAGACAGTCCGTGAAATTACGTCTATGCGAAACAGCTTACCTTTCCGAAGCCGACTTTGCGTGACGTTACTGGGATACTATGAGGACGGGTCTCAAAGTCGAATGGCTTCAAATTCACCTTTCCCCGTCTGTATATACATATGCATGTTTTTTGACCAGCGGAAACTCTGTTGGAGCATAGGAGCGTATATTCGATTGACGTATATAACAGCATGCCAGCGGGCTATATGCAGCTCGAGTATGCAACTAGTAGTAGTGCCGATAGAGATTTATTAATACGAGTACCAAGTAGGGGTATAGATGTTAAGGTTCGTCGATTGAATGAATAACGAGGCACCCGCTCGCGATTTCTTTCGACTCGCGGACAGCAAGATACATGTATATATGTGTATATATATATATACCGCCGTACATGTATCTATACGTGAGGCATGAACGCCGTAGGGCACACGTTCCGTTTTTTCCGTCGTTCCGGACGATTGGTTGTATATCATTGCACAAATATATTTAACTAGTAAGTACTATATAACCACTTAAGACGCAAAGAGGGAGGAGGGGGGTCGTGAAAGGGCGCCGGAGAAAAGTGTGCAGTGTAAAGAGGGATGAAGCGGTTGGCGACCAGAAACCAGCCAATAAAGTATCGATCTTAATTAGTGAAAAATGTGAATTGCCTGGGCGACTGTACGAGGATGGGATGGAACGGTGGACGACGTCGCGTACAAGAAGGTTGGCAAGGGAGCTCGATAAATTAGTCTCTCTTTCTCTCTCTCTCTCTCTCTCTCTCTCTCTCTCTCTCTCTCTCTCTCCCTCCCCTATCTTTCTCCTGGTGAATAAGGATCCAGGCTCGAGACGCCGAAGGACGAGAAGGGGCAATGAGATTGACGTCGCATCGAAGGCAAATGCGATCGACCCTGATAACCGGCCAATCCAGCAGTAGCTACACGCATGGCGCGTGCGAAAAACCGCCAAACCTCTTTGCATTGCGTGCTACGTGACGAGCGCTCCTCGAGAGAAACTGCAACCGAGCCCGAATGTTATACATTAAAAATGAAGGAAGAATTTTACGTGACTAGATTATACACTGAAGTTACGGAGAAGGCAAAACGTTCATCACCAGTGTGATCGCGTGACTTCGGCGGAAGCTTCACCTCTTGAAGTTATAATTTCCAGGTAATCGCGGAAAAAACGAGCGATATTCCGCTCGCGGACATACCTGCTTTGGTAATCCCTTGCTACGAGTGCACGGACGGTTCTTTTTCACGATATTGACGTACTTAAATAAAATTGAAATTACTTCGGGGTAACGAAATGCTTCGGCATTTGCATTTGACGCATTCTTGGCAGGATCTCAAGATGACGGGGATTCTTATTCTTCGGAAAACTAATTGAGTTTCTATGTACATTTATATTTGTAAATCACTTTTTTCCACATGTGTGCTTTATCTGTGGGAAGCTTGACTTTGAAAAAGAAATCGCCTTCGAGAACCGTCATCGCAGTAGTCGAATTTGCTGATAGTCAACATCACGTGGATGTACATTAGAGTGACACAAATTGGAACTCTATTTTTTCCGTTTTCTCACCATACAATTATCTTCTTTGAAGAAAAAAAATAGTCACTGAAGCCTCTCAAAAATTCAAATTTTCATTAAAACATCGATTTCTTTTGAGTCCACTTCTCACCCATTAATTGTACGCTTTATAATTTTTAAATTAACGTCGCGGAAGCTCTAGCCGGCTAATGAATATTTGGTGGTCGCTCGAGAGCTTTGGCGAGGTTAATTAAAAAATTATAAAGCGTAAAATTCATGGATGAGAAGTGGATGAACAAAATAAAAATCGATCTTTTGATGAAAATTTGAATTTTTGGAAAGCTTGGACGATTTGTAAATATTTTTCGACCACTCGCAGCTTTTGCGACATTTTTTTTCTTTAAGGAAGACAATTGGATGGCGAAAAAGGAGGGAACAATAGAGCTCATAATTGTGCCACAAAATTGTGCCAAAATTGTACATGCTTCATAATGTGGTTGTGAAGTGCAAGGTTGGAACGCAACGAAGAATTTTTCTGTTTTTGGTATCGCTCATTATATGTGTTTGCAAATTTACATTGTAAAAGTTCGAAAAGGATCCTAGAGAAAGTTTTAAAAGTCTAACAGTGGGAAAAAAAATTGTATGATAACAAATTAATGATAAAGAAAAATCGTTGCACTCCAACGATGCAAATTTAACGGGTTACATCTGGCTCGTGGCAGGGAAAAAAAGAATTTGCATACTTTTTTTCTGGGAAAACGGGTTCAGGTTTTCAATTTTATTTTCACATTGGAGATCATGGTTTAGCGTATCGTTCACAATTTTTATATTGAAAAATATTTATAAATGTAGTAGATGCAATGGTCTGTGCAGACTGCTGTTTGAAAAACGTCCTGACGGTGCCACTGCTGCTCGGAAACAGACCATCTGAAATTTAAAAAATCATACGCATTTAGTTTTTCCATGATATGATATAGTGCTTGAATGAAGGATTTAATAAAATATTAATTGATTTAAAAAATGTTCACCGTCCAAAGTGCCCAAAGTGTCCAAAGTATCAATTTTCAATTAAAAAAACCCTCTATTTTCGTTGGTAAAAAAAAACTATGGTTCGAAAAAAATACCTTTGTTCAATCGCTGCTCTTTGACGTGTAAAAGAAGCATATAAACTTTGAAGTTGATCGGTGCAGTGAGTTTCGAGATATCGCGGTCGGCGATTCAAAAAAAAGAATTTTCAGCAAAACGGATTTAAAGTTCTCCGGTTCGCGGAATCTACCTACAAACGCCCATAACTGCCTACATTTTGAACAGAACGACGCAACATTTTCAGGGAATATTTTTGAAATGTCATGATTTGAAAATCCGTCGAAAACCAAAAATTCAACAAGGTGTAAGCCCTTAAACATAATTTGAAACTGATCGAAATTACCATTTCAAAACATATTTTCAAAATTTATGTATTGAAATTATATAACGAGTTAACTGAGTTTTTTCAAGTTACAAGAATAATTATTTTCCATATTACAACGTAAGTGTGCACTCATGGTGGTGAAGTTTCCACGAGTCTGGAAATAACGTAAAGTTCAATTATTGCACCCGAAGGTGGAAGGATACAAAAAAACTCTACTCTGGCGCTGGAGGATCATCAGCTCATAGGCCCCGAGAAGATTTTCCAAAAAAATAAATCACTATGCACACGGGAGCTTTATTTTCAACACTTTCACAAAGCGTTCGTGTGTTTTTATTCATACAGATTTATACGGACGTTTCGCGTGTACGATCGCATTTCATCGTGATATTATCGAAGCCTTTCAGTGCCCCGTCAAAAGTGCTTCGATGAAGTCGATTGTCAGTCGGCTATGAATGTAATAACGAGAACATCCCTTGTGAAGCAATCGTCCCCCCCTTTTTCCCGTCAGTCTATTGAACGGTTTATTCCATTCAATCGATATACGTAGCGTATAAAACGTTTTGCCGTTTCGGCCTGAAACTGCCAATTTTCGCTGCCCGGGATCCACCCGTTTTTACGGGAGTGCGCCACAGATATCAATAGCACAGTCGTTTTGACGAGCGGAAAATCAGACTCTGGCTTGGTTAATCGGAAGTAGCGAAATTCGACGAAATAAACGTTGTGACAAATGCACGCTGGTCTCTCGCGTTACGTCGCACATCCATCGTCATGCCAAATGACACACCGATTTCGTGTGCATGAATATGGATGGGTGAGCAAATAGAAATCGAATGTCGCGCAGTGTAACGCAGGAGACCATAGGTGAGTTGTGTGTACAGTTATTTATATATATGTATATGTATATATATATATGTGTGTGTGTGTGTGTGTGTGTGTGTGTGTGTGTGTGTGTCTGCGTGTGCGTGTGCGCGCGCGCGCGCGCGCGCGTGTGTGTGTGTGTGTGTGTGTGTGTGTGTGTGTGTGTGTGTGTGTGTGTGTGTGTGTGTGTGTGTGTGTGTGTGTGTGTGTGTGTGTGTGTGTGTGTGTGTGTGTGTGTGTGTGTGTGTACATAAGTATACACTCAACATGTAACTTTACGAGTGTATATATATACACAGTATATATACAGGGTGTCCTGTTATGAATGGATAATCTTGCCACTGTCGATAGGTCGAATCATGTCCTACTATATGCTGGAATTTTAGTTTAGTAAAAGTCCAACGGTTATCGAGATAAAAATCATTTGCTCTTGGTTTTTCGCATGCCATTTCTTCAAATCATAACTTTTTTTACCCGGTTTTCTAAAAATACTCTTGGTTATTTGTTTTATCTAAAAAAGTCTCCTTTTTAACCTCAAATGTTAGAGAAACTTTATGAAAAAAGATCTTATGCAAAATGTTCATACAAAACAATTCGAACATCTGACTTTGATAGCCTGCAGTGTAAAAATAATGTACTACGCATATCACGCCAATTACTTTTGAAAAGTTGCTTGGTTATTGTCGATTCATATTATTTGTAGGAATGACATACGAAAAACCAAAAGCAGATGATTTTTTCGAAAAATAACATAAATCCTATAATCTGGGAAACCGTGGGACTTTTACTAAACTGAAATTCCATCATATCGTCGGACATGATCTGACCTGTCGACAGTTGCAGGATTATCCATTCCTAATGGGGCACCCTGTATATATATTAGGGTAGCACAAATTTGAGCTCAGTTTTTTTTCCCTTTTTCTCACCATCCAATTATCTACTTTAAACAAAAAAAAATGATTCTTAAAAGTGATTTTGTTTTACTTTAAATTAAATATTTAGAGGTCACTCAAAACCTACCAAAAATTCAAATTTTCGTTAAAAAATCGTTTTTTTTTTCGTTCACTTCTCACCCATCAATTTTACGCTTTATAATTTTTTAATTAGGCTCGCGAAATCTCTAGCCGGCTAATGAATATTTAGTGTCCGCTCAAGAGCTACGAAATTTCCCATCGTCGAGAATTTTTTTTCTCTTTGACTCATAAATTTAACACTTTGTAAAATTTTCCAAACCATTAATACTCTTTTAATTTATTTAGAAATGGATTTTTCAAATTTGCCCACCACACTTCTAACGCGATAAAACGGGGCACCAATAATTTTGTTTACGGACGGGAGCTTGAAAGAGTTATTTTATGAGAACAAAGATTATAATTATTGGGTTAGTAGTGTGAGGTAAATTTGAAAAATCTGTTTCTAAAGAAGAACGATATAATGTTTTGCAAATTTTACAAAGCGTCAAATTTATGAGTGAGAAGAGTTTTGAAAACTGGCAAAAATTGGAAATTTCGAAGCTCTTGAGCGACCAGTCAATATTCATCGACCGGCTAGAGCTTTCGCGAGATTAATTAAAAAATTATACAGCGTAAAATTCATGGGTGAGAAGTGAACGAAAAATAAACCGATACTTCAAATGAAAATTTGAATTTTTGGGAGGCTTGAACGACCTCTAAATATTTTTTGACCGCTTGCAGATTTCGCGATAATTTTTTTTATCGCGAGATTAAAAGAAAAGATTTAAGATTAAGAAAAGCTTTAAGAGAAAAAAAATATTTTTTTTTCTCTTTAAGGCGAGAAATCCCTTTAGGAGTGTGAAAAATAATTATTTTTCGGGAATTTTTTTTGGCGGGGATAAAATAATCTGATCATTTTCAAATTTGGATATGAGTTTATTATAACTGTCAAGTTAAAAAAAAATTGGGATGACCAACAAAATGGCGGCGTTATTAAGGGTCTTTGGACCCCTGTTTTCCGCGACATCGAAAAGTGCTGCAGTTGTCACTCTTTTTCTGTTGATCTGAAAAAGATTTAATAAGTGTCATTCGTTTACTGACATATTAAGGGGAGGGACATACCTAAAAAATGATGGAAAAGTGCAAAATTGAAAATGTGGGAGCATTTTTACTCCGTGGTTCGAATTTACGACCATTTTTTCGACATATTTGACCCCAAAAAAATTACTTATTTACACGTTACCTTTCAAACTTTAGGTATATTCTTCCGATAATATTACTGAGAGTAACCTCCCAAAATTTCATACAAATCGGTCGATAACTTTTTGAGCTACAACACGAGCAGTTTTTGAAAAAGTAGTTTCGAGGTAATCGCGTTTAAATTATCAACATGTGACTCGCTACCTGACGGCATGCTGTCCCCGCGCTCTAGACTATGTGCGATAACTCCGTAAATATTCAATATTTCGAGTTTTCCTTTGGTCAGTATATTCTTTGGGTATCATACTTTCGAAATATGTAAAAAATCGATTTTTTGAAAATTCTAAAGGGATTTCTCGCCTTAAAGAAGATGGCGAGAAAAAGGAAATAAATAGAGCTTATATTTGCAAATCAACGTCCAGAAGGAAAATCTAGAGGCCTCGTATCTACCCGAATCACCCCTACGTACGTTTTACGGCCTTTTTAAAATGTTGAGAAAAAGCATCTTTTGTTTTTCTCTTTCGTGTATGTACTGTCCTAGCCATTTTTTCTATGTGTTTTATCGTTTTTAAGTGCACTGTTGAGCAATAAATAAATGACCGACTGAACACTAACGTAGATGCCTTAGATTTTGATCGAACGTTGAAAAAATTGGTTTGAAAGGATTAGTCACTAAAATACAGATGGTGAAAATAAGATTACACCCTTTGCAGCACGCAAGAGAATGGGACATTGAAAATAATAATGTATTTTGAAATAATTATTATACGTTATTCGATAAATATACACGCGTATTCTTATTTCACCGTGTATTCGTATTCATTTGGCTCAGGTGCTGACCAATGGCAGTAAAGAAATCTTTCCTTTAAAAAAAGATCACGAAAATCAGCAAATTTGTTCCTCGCCTAAAGGTATCTCCCCCCTTAATAATTTAAACGCAGATTCTGCACTACGATAGAGATTTTCCAGTACTTCATAGTATATCGAGTTTGCCAATCCGTAATAACTATCCGTCAAATATCAAAACAAATTTATAGTTTTAGATCGACTTTTAATAATCACATGTCGAATCCGACTCGGCGATTTTTCTCGTATATTTTATTAACCCTTATCACTGGAAAGGTGATCCTCGCTCACCACTTACTACCCTGCAAATCCAAGGGTGTTGTCTTCACACAGTTACATGTGTTAAATGAATGTATTAAATAAATTTAAAAAACTTATTCTCTTTATTTTGACCACATAATGAATGATTTTTATGACATGTAGCATACCGTTGGAAAGGGTATAAACTAGAGAACCCTTTAAAACAAAGCTAAGTTCAAAATAGCTTTTGGTTTTTTTTTGTAATGAATTGAGAAGTTGACATTTGTTATACATTTACGCATTTTTAAGACTTTGGAAGCTCATGAATCATTTTCTTGAAACCAATTGCATGAAATAAAGATTTATCCATAATAAACATACATTGCAGAATACAACAAAAGTTATTTCGTACTATTACGACCACAAATAAAAAAGTTATGACGATTTAAAGGCGAAATTTTGGGTAATTAAAAAAATCGAAAAAAAAAACATATCTTAATTACCGTGACACTTAGGACATGGGTTTAAGGGTGAAAGAAGTAGCAAATGACTCCCCCCCACAATCCCCCAAAAAAGTGTGTCGGTCCATGCGCCAAACTCCTTGTATATGGGAAATTCCACGACATTTCACCTAGCCCGTGACCCCGACCAATTTTGGTTTTCCGGATTTTTTGTTGTAAAATTGTACCCCATGAAAGAAGTATCCACGCCAATTTTTAGATTTTTATCTCTCCTCTTTTAGGAGTTATAGTTTTCCAAAAAATCTCGATTGCGGAGGTTTGAAAACGTTTAAACCCTGATAACGCGTGAATTAATTGAGATATCGAGAAATGTCACTATGTATTTTTTTATTTATTTTGAAGCATACTTGCGTAAAAAAATATGAAAAAAATGGAAAAGGCTTTTTTTTCGAAAAGTAAAAAAAGATCTTATACATGGGAGTAATCCGAATCGGCATTTAGATTTTCTTTTTGGCCGTCACTTTTCGAGCCCCACTGTACATATATATATTTGTGTATTTGCGCCCAGGCATGTGTACGCGAGCACGATTCCATGATCGAGCAAATTGAATTAATCGCGTTACGATAAAGAGTCACGCACGCGATAAAGTGCAAACATGCACTCATTTTATTATTGCGAGCTCGGCTGTAGCAGCAGCAGGGGGTACGTAACGACAGAGCTCCGTTGAAAACAATATTTTTCCATTTATATTTTCAGAATACGGCTTCACATATAAATTTATAAATATGGTGATTTCGTGTTTGTTCACTCGTGCCGGACTGCTACGGCGATACTTCGGAATATTTCGCCGAAATGATGTAGGTAGCGCGTACATAGGGATTCGCGGCACCCTTCAACGTCCCTTTGCCCTACCAACATCCCCCATTTTCGACGAGGGATCTGTCTGATTCGACACTGCATTGAGATTTCCGGAAGCGACGAATAAAAAAAAAGTCTAATGCAATGACACAAAGGGAGACGAAAAAGAAAAGCTCGCTCTGAATAAATAAATCTGGCTGAGAGCAGTAACCTCTTTTACGTAGGGAATCGTCTATATCGGATGGACCGTTGGGTAGACCATGTACTACGACCGCATAACGTCGAGAGATTTCATGAAAACCGAGCCGAGGGCGCCGGAAAATTGCTCCCTCGTACATGTGGGTTACATACGAACATTTTAATGGAAGTTGAATTTTGATACTGGACGCGCCAAGGGCTGCACGTGCTCTTCACTCAGTATCGAATAAAACCAGCGGTATCGTCTAATGGCCATATTTCATTTGATATTGAAGTGCTCAGAATGGTAAAGCATACGAAATGGAGCAAACGAAAGTCTCGAATTATTCGACGGAATTTTTCCAAAAAACGAGCCGCAACGTAGTCAATGGTCAATTTTGATGACATGGCTCCAACCATGGAAGATCACAGAACGAAGTCTGTCCATCAGGTTTCCTCGGAGGGAGCTGTATGTTTTGGCGCCGCCGTTTTGTCCCGACCGTTGTGGCGCGGCCGGTTTGGCACGAGACATTTTGGTGCGAGGACGTTTTGGTGCAGGGATGTTTTGGCACTGTTTGAGGTACACATTTCAAAAAAAGGACGAATACTCCTTTTAATCAATATAAAATGTATACAAATTTCAGCCTAATAAAACAAAGTCATAAAAAAAATCATTTTTGTTGTTTGTTTGTGTTTTTTTTGTTCGGGCATTTCGGGCTTTGTTTTTGGGTTTGTTGCTGTTTTTTGTTTGGTTTTGTTTGCGTTTCCTATTTATACATTCATATTACGTTGCTCCCTGCCTACGTACAAATCGGGTGTGTGTGTGTGTGTGTGTGTGCGAGTGTGTGTGTGGGTGTGTGTGTGTGTGGGTGGGTGTGTGTGTGTGTGTGTGTGTGTGTGTGTGTGTGTGTGTGTGTGTGTGTGTGTGTGTGTGCGCGTGTGTGTGCGAGCGTGCATGCGTGCGTATGCGTGTGTGCCTGCGTGCGTGCGTGTGCGTGTGTGTCTGCGTGCGTGCGTGCGTGCGTGCGTGCGTGTGTGTGTGTGTGTGTGTGTGTGTGTGTGTGTGTGTGTGTGTGTGTGTGTGTGTGTGTGTGTGTGTGTATTGTATGTTTATATGGTTTATTGGACTTTATTCGAATTTGCTCGTGCGCCACTCCATTCCTGCAAAAGCGTCCCCACATCAAGACTTCCTCGCGCCAAAACGTCCTCGCACCAAAATATCCCTGTGCCCAAACGTCCTGGCGCCCGAATGGCAATGCCAAAACGTCCCGGCACCAAAACGTCCTTGCACCAAAACGTCCTTGCACCAAAACATCCCTGCGCCCAAACGTCCTCGCGCCAGAACGACAGCGCCAAAACGTCCTCGCACCAAAACATCCCTGCGCCCAAACGTCCCGGCACCAAAACGTCCTCGCACCAAAACATCCCTGCGCCCAAACGTCCTCGCTCCAGAACGACAGCGCCAAAACGTCCTCGCACCAAAACATCCCTGCGCCCAAACGTCCTCGCACCAAAACATCCCTGCGCCCAAACGTCCCGGCACCAAAACATCCCTGCGCCCAAACGTCCTCGCGGCAGAACGGCAGCGCCAAAACGTGCCCACCCCAAAACGTCTCCACGCCAAAACGTCCCCACGCCAAAACGTCCCCACGCCAAAACGTCCCCACGCCAAAACGTCCCCACGCCAAAACGTCCCCACGCCAAAACGCCCTCGCACCAAAACATCCTCACACCAAAACATCCCTGCGCCCAAACGTCCTCGCGCCAAAACGGCGGTGCCAAAACATAACGTCCCCTTCTTTGGAATCATAATCGGCAACTTGCCGACTACGGGTCACTCCTCTACTGCCCAATTGCAACAATTAAAAAAAAATGCCTTTTTCACCCCCAGCGATTTCTCTGCTTTGCTTGGGCACCAGTTTTGTCGAAATTCATAACGATAGGCCATCACGTGGTCTAGACTGGAGCACTTGCGTCGGTAAGCTCAATAATTTTGGTTGGGAAGGCTGATAGGGGGGGGGGGGGGCAGAGAACGAAGGGGTAAAGAGGCCGACGGTAAAGTCGTTCGACAGTCGTACGAGACCCCCGGGAGACGACCACCCTCTGTGTTTGTATCCATAGAGATACCGGAGACGCCTGTATCCAGGAACTAATACAACACCAATTGCATCGTGTGGCTGTGCCGTTGCTGATGCGCTTTACGAGCATCGGGTACGTAAATAACCGAGACGGTCGAGAGTAACAGAGTACAGAGAGATGGCGAGAGAGAGATAGAGAAAGGTGGATTGGGAGAGAACAAAAGAGAAGATGCAGAAGCAGTGAGAAGGCGTATCGGCGTTTCCCGTCTCGTCTTTTGCGCGCATAAACGACATTCCGCGACGCTTGAAGTACGAGAATTTTCTTTGATTTATCTTACTACCCACTCGGCAGTTCGTACGACAAGAAGGAAAGAGACTGCGCCGTGGGTTCACCCAGGACCCCATTCTTGGCTACCTTGGTCTCGCTCTTTCTCTCTCTCGCTCTTATACACACTCTTACGCACTCTCAAGACGGAACCACTACTTATGCTGCTGCTGATGTTATGCTGATGCTATAACGTCCCTCCTGAAGTAGGTATTAGAGAATCTGAACTATATGACCGCCTCCATGAAATGACACACTTTGCCCTTTCGCTGCCTTCCCGCTTGTTTCGTTTGTCATCTCTCCAGTGGAAGCATTGTACGAATCACATGTACGTAATACTACAGACCACCACATATGCATGACGTTTCCCCATCCATCTTGCAACACCCAAAATGTCAGCACATCGTGCCAAAAATGTCAGCCGGAACAGCTCATTGCTATACGCAAACGGTTGGTAGAGATTGCGCTGGAAGTCTTCCTGCTGAGGATAATCAGATATGGTGATGTTCAGAATGTTGATGACGGGATTGTTTCGCGGGTAAGAGTGATGTTGTGTGACAATGTTGTGGCTGGAAATGAACTCTTCAGGTATAGGCAGGATCTTGCTCACAGTCAGTAACGATGCTTTGAGGTTCGTTGATTTATTGTGCAATCATAGGTTTAGAAACTGGCCGGCCAATGTGATGATTGTCGTAATTTTTCAATGCTGTATTTAAACGAGACAAAGAGCTCACATGATTCAACATGATGGCGAATGCAAAGCCGCCAAGTGGTCAATGGTAAATATAATCTAAATAGATGGTGCAGTGGATAAGATTCGCTAAAATAAAAGATCGCATGAGCATGTTAGGAACAATGATAAATAATAGCAAGATTCCAAATTGTTAGGAACTGTTCAGGCTTTGGAATATCTGGGATCGCAGCGAATGCCTCGTGTGTCACCAAATCTGTACGCAGGACAGTCTGTTTGGTTGTTGGTTAAACGAACCGATGGTAAGAACCTTCCGACATGGACTGCTGTACTTTTATCATCAATGTGCGTAAGCGATGTTTTTTGGTCGTCTGAATTTACAACTCTTGTCCACGGCTCCAGCGTCCCAGACGTTGGTGTCATCATCATCAAGCTAGAAACCTAACTTGGTCAAACGTCACTATGTTCATTCCAGGTCCAGCTCGGCGAAAAGTCGACGTAAGAATACACGTAAATCTGTGTAGACAAAACGCTCCAATGACTAAGAAAGCAACAGAGAGAGAGAGAGAGAGAGAAAGAGAGAGAGAGAGAGAGAGAGAGAGTCGAAGGAACTGCAAGGAATGGCATTACAAGACAGAAAGACACAGGAAACTCTAGTCTCGGAGTGAGCAGTAAAACTAAGAAAGCAACTCTCTCCTGAGCACTCTCCTCCATCTTCAGCCTCTAAAAAGTTGAGCATACATTACCGTACACACACATACACATACGCGCGCGCTCTCACACATACGCTTACACACACGCACACGCACGCACACACACACACACACACAATTCGTGGCGAGATCCTATTTGTGCATGTGCCGGCGAGAACGTGAAACTGGAGGGTCTGAAACGCTTGTAAGGATCACTCCGTTTGCCATCACGCGCGGAGAAGAGTGAACAGTAAAAGTCCCTCCTTCCCGCGCGTGCACTCTTCGAGCGATTCCTGCGCGTTGCAACGCGGGAGACTGCGCGGAAACTACGCATTATATAGCATGTAGATAGAACACACGCATACATAAGTTTCCCGGAACAACGTATGGGCAAGAGGTAAAAAGATGGAAGACGAGGAAGAGAAAGAGAGAGAGGGAGACTGGAAGAGATTTTTGCATACGTTACATGCAGTGTCGTGCCGACAAGCAGCGTGTTTCATTCGTTGCGGACTCTTCTGCTGATGCGCTTATTTTTTCCCATCAACTTCAATCTCCCGATGTATGTGTGCGGATCCTCCTATGCTGCATCATCCCGAATTGATGCGTCGTCGGCAATATACGACCGTAAGCACCGTCACCGTAGCTACTTCTACCTTGGCACGTACCATAAACTGGCTGAACGATCCCCGGAGGAAAATCAAACCCTGGACCAGAAAGTATCCGGATCAAGGCCGTCAGATTGAGTGGAATCTTAAGGTAATCCTATCGCTCCACACTAGTCATACCACTGATCATACTTGAGACTTGTACAATTCATATTTTTAACGTATGCAAAGAAAAATAATTTGTAATAACTAAAATGTTCCATGTGTAAATTGTTGAATGTTCACATTTAATTAGAAAAATGAAAGAATAGTTATTCCAACGATTCGTGCAGTATTTCTAGGTTTGATATTTGGCAACATTAATTCTATCTCCGTCACTTTTTGCTCAACCAGGCTAGTTTAACCTCCATGCTTTTCAACGTCGATCTATCAAAACAATATCAGGTGCGGAAAATATAAAGCATTGTATTCGGGTCACGACTGGTAAAAAGCATGGAAAATTTGTGTCGGCGAAATATGTCGGTTAAAAATGAAATTTGTGTGGAAATTCCAATGAGTGTGATGAGGTCAGGACAGTCAGCTGTTGCCTTACTGTCGCTTTATCGTAACAAGTGGTAATCAATCCAATACCGGAAGTTCAAATTAAACTTGATATTACATAAAAATTAGGTAAATAAACGTAAATTGTTCTACAAGCATTGGATTACTACAAGTGGTAAGTATGCAAATCCGATTATTTTTAAGAATCTGACGGATTCCCACTATCATATACGCTTTTGTAGCGACCGGAAATTGGGTTTTTGCATGTCGTCTCGGTATTACTTCACAAAAATACGCAATTTTAATATTTTTTTCTCTGTAATTAGGTCGATAACCGACCCTGAAAGTTTACGGAGACGATTATTAATATATTTAGAGCTCAAGAAAAAGAATGAGAATCCTATGGATTGAAGCCTAGCGATAGGATTACCTTAAATGAAAAAGGCTTGATCCGCTGCGCCAAAGGCATCTCATGAATATCTGCACTGCAACAAGCGAAATAAGTCAGCGCGGAGTTCTTCAGTGGCAATCCTAACTCGTATCGGGAGAACGTGTGAATAACGTATTCTCGTAGGGATAGTGTGGTGCTTAAAAGGACAACAATTTACAATCACGAAATCGACACGAGTTCCCGGCACAAGATATCAGCAAAACAAAAAGAACCAGTTGCCTTGTAAAGCTTGCAACCACGCACCATTTCGCTATTCGAGTTCGCCGCATGCGTTGGCCTCCGAAGGGCCTCACGCCGGGCTTAGGTTCGTATATCACCGGACGCTGAGTGCTCCCATAAATACCCGATCATCGTCGAGGGAGCCCCTAGTTCGTTCCTTCTTCTCTTTCCTTTGGCTCTTCTAGGTCCACCGCGACTTTTGCCTCCGCACACATGCACCGCGGACTCTTACGGTCTCCCTCTTTCTTGCGATACGCCATAGGTGGCTCTTTCGCATATCCCTCTTTCTCTTTCCGTCACTCTCTCGTAGCCGAAGAACGAAAGCGCTTGATCTCCAATGCTCCCTCGTGTCTCCATCTCCGTCGCACTTGCTGGCCGTGAAACGCGAGCAGTCCCGTTTTACGGTGCAACGCTCGCGTCTAGACAACAGAGAGAAGAGACCAGGGAGATTCCACTTCTGCTTTGGTCGTTCCCTCTTGCCTGCCATGCCAACCACACGCTGCGTCAGAATTCCGCGTTTCGGCAATTTATTTAGCAAAGTGTCCACCGTGTCCCCCATTGCGGGATGACAACGAATGTACGCCTGGAAAAAGCTGCGATTATAAATGTTTGGCCATGTCTAGGGATGGCGAGAGCGGAAAAAAGAAACCCTCGTCTGGCTGTTCGAAGCTTTATTTACACCGAGTCACATTCCCGTGAACTTCATGCACTGTCCAGCACTGCGAACAGTGGTGGAATACATGCATGAGAAAGTTGGACTTGTGTAGTTGACGACGTGTCATGCCATAGCAATGACGTTTGATCGTGGGATAGCTCATTCAAGATTCTCTCTTGGAACTTTCTTTTTTACTTCCCTCGTCTTTTGCTGCCTACATGCTCCTGGATGATTCTTGGCTACGGTGTTTAAAGTCTTTCAGGCACACCGCCTGCATTCATCGAGCCAGGGTGGCTGATCCTTCTCTCACGCTGCTGCGAAGAGGAAGCATTAGCGATGGCTTACTAGCACGAGTATCGATCTGTCGGTAGAGTATTACTACTTCGGCGTTGTTGCGGGACCGCGAAGTTGAGAAAGCTCCTGCTACACGGAGGCGGATAATCACAGGGGATCTGAAGGCCACCAACTCCATCACCGCCGATGCCTTTCGTTCTCTTTCTCTCTGTTGATCGACGAGAGATAAGGGGAGATTACGGTTGTCGTTATTCGGGGATAAATTCAATTCCATCCCATCTCACACGCCCAAATGGATTGCTTTCCAAGTAAACAAAAAATGTCTTAATCCGACGGTACGAATAACCCCTGATTAATAGAATTCAGAAGTGTACAATAGCCGCGTTTTGTCCCAGCTTCGAGGGGACAAGCCTCGGTGAGCGAAAAAAATCATGGCCGTTCTCGTTCAGCTGGACTTGGATAAATAATTTCTCTAACTGGAGATATATTTGATGCTCAAACTGGAAAAACAGCATCGCGAAAAAGAGGCTGTATTCTGGATTTTTGTATTTTTAACGGATGACGTTATCCAAAATGGTGCTTGGCCGGCCATAAAAAAGGATTTACCGCCCTTCTCTAAATCTCGTTTAATGAGGACAGCTTTATTTTCGTCCAGCTTAGTTCCTTCGTATTTGTGTCATTACTTGCCAGCCATTACTATCAGTAAGATCCAGTGCAGCATAACTTGGCACGAGCAGCAAACATCCCAGGGGGATTTTATTCTCAAAGGTAGCTAGCGTTTCCAGACTTACCAGTCCTTCGGAGGGAGTTTTTTTTAATCTCGGAGAACTCCAGCTCTATCCACTTCTCTTACTCCCGGTCAGTGCCGCTGTAAGTGCGAAATACTTTTTCGGCCATTCCCTTCTTTTTCCCCGAAAATAACTGGAGATTGCTTGGGTTTAGTACAGGTTGTAGCGTAGGCGAATCGCGGCAGGTCTTTACAGGCGAAGTTAAGTTTGTTCTCGGTAAAGTAATCTAGCAGTTTGCACTGGGTACTATGTACACTACCCGGGTGTAGTCGGTCTGCGCTAGGGCTCATTCCAAAAGTCCTAAAACTACGGTCTAAAATACTGTGTGCACCGTTAGCATAGTTCGGATGCCCTTGGACAAGTTCTGGCTCCGATGTGTCCAGTGAAAATATTGTAACGTTCGATTAACGCGGATGCTTAGTGAAGGATTTTTTGGCGCACGCAAAGAACAATATAAAGCTTCGTCGAGACTCCAAGTACTTGAGGAGTGCCGGGGTCGGATCGAGCTTTGAAATCACATTGGAATGAATGAGTTGCACTGTGAGGTAAGAGTCGAAAAGTCATTGAAGGGGAAGACAGACACGGATAAAAAAGCCAAGAGACAGGGTGAGTGGCAGGCGATAGCTTCGCGCAATATACTTGGTTTTAAAGAGTGTGTTAAGTATCGTTAGGATCACGAATTTAACGAGCTTTACCACTTACAACCACCTTAACGAGCTGACGGTCACGCCTCTTCTCCTTCACCACCTCCTCATTCCATCCTTATCCTCCTTCGCTTCATCTCGTTCGCATCTCGTTCTCCCCTTTTCGCTTCCAAACCTTCTTATTCAGCCACGAGTTCTTCCTCCCGGTTCATTTACTCCTGACGTTAGCTCACGTACAGGCTAACCCGCGACCGGAATAATTCATTTCTTATAATTAATTCCCGGGGAACAGCAGCAGTCGACCACCGACACGCCTCAATTACACGCGTTCCTGGAGTGGCATCTCCACCAAGCAGCATGGATATCCTTCCATATCCATGTACACCAGTTGTGTTCAATTCATTTTTATCGACCATTAAAGTATGATCATTTGCAAGCCCTTCATGATTAAGTGTCGAGCGTACCTTGTGCAAACTCAATTAGTCATGGGCCAACGATTAAGATGAGGCAAACGAGCTGTCCCCAAAAAAATAAAAACGACTTTGAAGACATGCACCCAATATTGTGGCGCCGCTACTTTCCATACTGACCATCAACGTACCGTGAGGAAAAAGAAATAGAATATTGCGGATTCTCAGGACTAGATGTGGTAGCCAAGTTACAACCCTTATCATGTTGGCATGCAGATAATGCACTTGGAGTTTCATTTGCGCTACCTACGTCCATTCTTCTTGACAGGAAACGCGGACTACAGGTCTTGCTCGTGGGCTGCTTAGAATACACTGTTTTTCCGGTACATACGAGAATACGTGTACGTCCGAGTTCATATTAGTCCAGAGCCAACAAGAGAGAATCTAGCACGACCCAGGGGATTCTCTCGTCAGCGTTGACTTCGACTGAGCTTGTACTACGATACTCCAAAGGGTATCGCGTTACCGTATCTTCACGCACATAAATATGAACGGATGCCGTCGCAACTGTACGCTCGTATTCCTTCCACATTGATACTCATGCTGCGAGATTAGCCATCTCGTCTGGCCACTGTGTGGCCAAATTTTTGTTGTGATCGAAATTCACGTGGACACTTGCCCTCGGTTATATGAGAACCACTTTCAAAGCTGTACTTCCCTCGTGACTGCATTAGTATCGCTTGTCCGTTCCGGAATGACAAGCCATTAAAGAGACACCCTTGCGTTTTTAGCTACTCATTGTGGCAAGTGGACTCGGGAAGTTGGCGATCACGTCACACCTATTTTCATCATGTACTGCCCTGTAACATAACCAGGAACATAGACGCATTGATCTACGAGTCTTGTGTTTTGGTGGGGTCGGGCAGCCTATTGGCAATACGCACCACCCTAGAAAGATGAAGACTATCATCGAACACGTTGGTGTTATTGCTGTTTTGACATGATGCATCCACATGTGGGCTACTTTACGCAGACCAACTTTCATGTGGTTCTAAAGTCATCGGAGCTTAGGAAGACTCGTTGCAGGTATGGATGGTTAGGAAGGACGTCTGTTGAAGCGTGGCAGGAAGAATTGCGACATTGCTAAATGCAAAAGCAGAAGTTTGGTCCGCGCACAACTCTCAAAGCCACTCGACGATTCGGAGCTAATGCAATGAAAAGTGGGACGTTTAATTTCATTTGAACATGTACAAAATGTCCGTCTACGAGAGACACGAATATGGCATAGCAGTTTATCTCCAGGGCTCGTCAATTCCCAAAACATTTTACAACGTTGTGGGAAAACGTATTTTCTATAGGGGCCTCCCTTTTCGTTTAGCGGTTACATGTCGTTTGCATACTTGTATGCGCTGGCACTGCATGGAGTCCGGATAGTGTGTGGCTATTGCTGAACGTTCTCTCGAGGCGCGGTGAGTAATCGGTGCTTGGAAAAGCGCGGAACTGGACAAATGTCCTCCCGAACGATGTTTCGGTGGACGAACATGAATTGGTAGAGTTGTATCGGCTCATGAAACACGGTTTTCGGCTTGCCCCGGTATTCGGTTTCAACTGTCGGTACTCATACCAGATTCACGTGCATATTCCTACATCCACATATATTTGGCTGATCCACCAGGATTAACAATTGGCGTCGCACCATTTTGGATTGCAGCGAGGTCCGATTGCTGTATGCCATGATAGGAATGATCATGGCCAGGCGTAATCAAAATGAGTAAATAGGAGATTATCACAGGGTATCTTACTCCTAAATGGAGGACAAAAATGCAAATGCCAAAGATCAATGAATTCTTCCTACTCTTTTTGGTATTCGTCTCTCCGTAAAAATCCTTTCATTTCGCTATGTTCGGAGCAGAGGGAGATAATCTGTCGCTTGAAAAGCAGCGCTGCCAGGAAAAGGGACCAGATGTGCGGCGGGTGTGCAAACGTTGTTTCGCGCGCGTACATCACGACGAAATCACCCAGGCTATATGTCTCTGGCACGTTGGGGTGAAGGAATGCGGAGGATGACTGGATGGTCGAGCCGACAGAGGGACATGGGTCCTGTGCGGACATGGTTTCGTGGTTCGGCCGCGATCCTGCTGCTGCCTCCATGCCTTCTGCGTGTTCCCTCCGATGCTTTCTAGTTCCACTGGTGCGGAGTGTAGCGGCGGTAGGTTTCGATCCCCGATGCACGCTCGCGTTGTGATTGGTGCGTACGTGAGTCGAAATCCAAGCGGAAGCGTATACGTGCGTGCAACGCGCTTACGGACGAACTGAGACCTCACGGTGTGTCCCGGGCGCGAGGGGGTCAGTCAGACGAGCATAGCCGCAGGGTGGCTGCTTCTGCTCTGTTTCATTTTAGTATATATGTAAGTCTGCCAGTACAATACATATCCACCAACAGTATTCGCAGCACTGTCTTACTTGCGTAAGAGGGAGAAAGAGCTTGAGGTTCGTGTGTTGTCACTGCAGCTTTATCTGCACCCTTCTCACATACCTGTACCTCGGCACATCCGTCGCATTCTCTATCGCAGCCTCCCACACCTATGTTGAACTGCCTCAGAGTCGATGGAGACCACGGGGAATGTTTGCAAGCGCCCGCCAACGGCGCTGAAGCTTCGAAGTATCACTCTACCATCCAATTCGCCTCTATGTTGCCACCAACCAAATTCTTGTATTGTCGAGTATCTGATGGACGAAGCTTCTGTCCCATCTGTGCATTACGACGCGAATGGGGAGCTACGTTGATGCAGCTTCACCAGATTCTTGGAATTTTAGCTACCACAGCCCTTTGCCTACCGTACATTGGAAGTTCAACAGATGAACCAGCTTAAGGCGGATCTCTTAACTTCGTTAATTCAAACATTCAACCGCATTCTGTTGCGAGACGTGCGATTCTCATGGAGCACAAATAACTGCGAGAATTAAAGCGAGCACTAAGGCCTTTTATTTTTATCTTCCATCCTCTCTTCTTCCATATGAATGGAACAACATCACGATCCATCACACTTCAAGGATCTCTCCTTCATATCCCAGGCTCTTGGATCCCCTCGGTCTCATTTTGGGGATGTGCTCCACCCTCCCGAGATACGGTGCCGCCTTCCTCCCATATGGCAAGGGATGCCGGTAGACTTTGTAAGGGTTCTTCCGCTGATACAAAGAGCGCAGAGTGTTCTCAAGGACTCCGCCACGTTCTCATCCATCAATTAACTTCCCGAGCATTTGTGATCGTTGAATCGAAGTAAATGTCTCCTTCACTTCGGGGCACGCAGGTGCTTGCGTTAACTTTGGTGCGAAAATACGAAGGCGTAGTTTTTATAAATAATCCACATGTGCTCAAGTCCAAAAGTAATTTTTGCAAAGTGGATGTTCCAGGATTATCCGAAAGGTTTACGTACTAGCGAACACTGAAGAGTCGACCCGTAATAGAGGCCGCTGATAGATGTCATTCGATGCCTGGCGCTTCCATGACAACGTTCGATTCACGCAGGATTGGTCCGCCTGAAAATTGCTGACAATACTTGTACATACAGCAGAGTAGGTACCTAAACCGGATATAATGCACCTGCACTTACAGAGTATATATCGTACATATAGATATGAAGGGTTTTCGGCGCTTTGCAATACCAAAGCGTGTCGTATGATCGAAAATTACGGATAGCAGAGAGACGTGCACTGTCTCTCCCGTCTCCCCCCCCCCCCCACTCATATTCCCTCAATACAGCAACAGTACATAGGACGGGAGTGGCCCATGGTATATGGACTATGTACATCTCCATCGGATGACCGGCCAAAGCGCATATAGGGTCTATTAGGGCGCGGGATTGCTGGGACATTATAGGCCACTATATCTGCCTTATCAGGCGATCTAATGGTAGGTGCCCGCATCCAAAATATATCCTCTCTACCCTTAGCTATATGCCTATGCCATCACGCTGTATCAAACGCCGCTGAGCATTGCCCATGCTGATCAATGTCTGCGGTGTTGCTGTCGCCTGGCTTATGCTTGCTACGGTGGGCCACCTATCTTCGTCCCAGGTTAATACCGGAGACATATCCGAATCGACGGAATTGTGACGCACTCCACACGTGGCACAAACCAAGTATTGGTTGACAATCAACCAGATCGAAGAACTTAGGATCGCTTTGGTAAGTCGACCGGATGTGAAGTCGTTATGTATTATCGTCGCATACATGTGGAGCGCGAACGAATACTTCACCAAAGATGAAATCTGGTATCCAAACGTGTATGGGGTGTCGAGAGCATCGGCGCAATCGGATAGAACGGAACGCGAGAGAAACAGACGTTTTGAACGAGTGCTGAAACCCCAAGAGAATTCAACGACCATTTTATCGTATCGGCTCATCTATTACATTTCAATGCAACCTCTAATTTCGCGTCCCATGCGAGAGGTCTCACGCCGATAAAGCCCCTCCCCCTCGCCCTTCAAGCCCGGTACCAGAACAATAAACTCCCCTCGAGCGTGTCATTGAGATCGTCTGATATTATGCAACCGGCGGGAGCGGCACGATATGGATTCGGCACGCGTTGTATGTGTATGTACACACCGGAGGCTGTTGAGTGTGCCGTTCGTGCGATCCTGTATATTATTGCCCTGTGCCAAACAAGCAAAGTACCGGGTGTTTCGTTCGCGTTTCATCTCAACCCCCCTGGTATTGTGTAGATTGAACCGTTTGTCGAATCAACTACGACGAATCTGTATGATCCAACGTAACCGATATACGTCTGGTCGAAAATAAACCATGATCGTTTGTTCACGAGAGAAAGAACTTCCTGTCAAGATTGGACCGTGTTCGTTATCTGATGAGGAAAGAAGACGGAAGGTTCCGCAAGCTGACTGTAACGAGTTCCAATGCTACCAGGGGAACCGGGGTAGGCTGTTGAAAGAGTGCTGCAGATCTGGAAGGGCGCCACCAACGTATCAATAAAATCCCCTCTGTCTAGGAGCCTTAATTGTCGAATGGCTTTACCTATTCCGTGATTAGGTTCTTCGAGAGCGAAATAAAGTGAGATGGAATCTGGGGAAGTAACTCAATCGGGTTGTACGAACTGGTGACCCCATTGCCGTCAAGGTCTCAGCTGCTTGCTATCGGCTCCTTCATCCAATGTGCACTCTCCCAGACGGAAAGAGATGGGCAATAATCTTTGGCAGTTAGTTGTATACTGTGTTTTGCTCTTTGATACTCAAAGCCGTTCCTTTTACTTTTCAAATTTTCCCTATAAATACTATTTTCGTATCTCGGCAAGAGAGACAAAGAGAGCGGGTGAAAGAGGTTCCTATGCTGATTTTGTTACTCCCGCTCTTGTTGATGCCGAGCTGGGTAGCACGGGATGGGATTTTGCCAGAGTAATAACACACGAAGAGCACGCGAAAATGCCCGTAACGCTTTCTCTTTCTCTCTCTAATTTCGTCGTGAACAAAAGAGGACGTTACGAGGGCCCTCTCTCGCCCAACGGATTACTCTCGCCAACTAACGAGCATAACAAGCCGCCACAACAGGAAAATATTTGGCTAATGGTTATAATCCTAGCGTGTAGGACAATAAGTTAAGCACCCGCCAGTAGCACTCGGCCACCCGTCATCCGCAGCAGCCTCTCTTTGCTCCATCTCTGCCTCACTTCCCTCTTCGTTTATGTGGCGTTGGAACTCGCTCTCTCTCGTTCTTTCGCACACCCTTTACACTGTTTCGCATCCGACAAGGGTTGGTGACTGTAACGTGCCTACAAAGTCTCCCAGCCATTTTCCGTTGCTCTCGTTTGTCCTTTCTTTCTCACTCTCACTCGCGGCCGGCCTCTTCCATTTTCTGCATCTCTCAGGTACTGGATTTGTCCTGTACCGTGTGGCTGCGCACGAATTGTCTATGTATCATCAAGGTATTACGTATCTCGTCCCCTTTAATCTGCCCATTCGGGGTTCGTACGCAGCCTCAATAGTCTCCAGAAATGTCAGGTGTCTGGATGACAAGGCGGAGGATGCCGGGAAAAAACGTCAGAACAGCCTCATTTTCTGAATTAAGATCATAATCTGTTTTCTTCAGTCGATTTTGTCATTTGGATACCCACATTCATGAATTGCTAGCAAATTCTGGACAGACACAAAATGTATGTTGGTTTTGAATGATATCTAAATTTATTCACAAAATAGGATAGCCCTCACAGCAATAGCTGATGCTGTGAGGGGTATCCTATTTTTTCGCAATGTTTTCTTTGCCCTTGGCAGTTCTTCTTCACCCTCCAATTTCCATTGCAGACTGGCGGGTATCAGCATCTCTTTTGCACTGGATCGTCTCATCTGTTGCTCTACTGCCTAGTCAAATTTGGACAGCAATTCAGGGGGGGTTCAATATGTACGTTGGTGTACCTAAATAATTAGGGCTAAGTGAAATAGCTTCACAAACGGACGAAGCGGCAATTGCAAACCTTGGTGTGAAGCGGAATCAATGCACTGAGCCGTGACACCAGTTATAGGTATACCTGCAGTGTCCTCCAAGCACCTGCGATGCCAGAGGGCTTCAAGTGGCTGGAGGCCGGTTGCCTAATAGACAGATATTAGCGCAATTCATTGCTGAGGGGAAACTATTGCGGGTCATTTACTATCATCGTCAATCCCGAAATGTACAGAACTATTTCAGGCCACACCAGCAATACAATCAACAAGCATATCAGCAATGCATTCAATGAATCAAAGCAAACGTAAGGCGGCTTCTGACGTTAATATTTGATGGTACGGGTCAAATGTTATTGTCTAGGCGGCAATCTCAGCTATGTCCCTAATAAACGTATCACAAGCCCTATATTGAGTTTTGCAGGAATCGTAGAGCTCTTCCAGGGGTCAAGTCACGCAATAGAAAAGAAACATGTACAGAGGTGGCCTTATGTCGGGCTGGAAAGATGGTAGAGTCAAACATATCTTAACAATAAGTACACAAGTTCAGATGGAAGAAGGCGAACACGAATGAGGAGGGCAAGCGCGCTTCAGCAGGTCAGGTACATGCTTGATTCTGTTCCGAGAGGAAGTTAGAGAGATAGCGATGCTATCTACTGGCAAACTGTGCTGCTCTTCTCGGCTTGTGTGGAAAATACGAACGGCAAATATAGCAGAGCACTGCGCAGGCAGCCAGGGAACAGAGAGCCCTCACGACGAGTACAGGTATACTGTACATACGCACTTTAATACGAATATGTACCACACATCAACAGGATGTAACTGTACTTTATAGCGTAAATGCGCTTATATATCGCGTATTCGTTGCGCCTATCGGAAACAGTTTCCAACTCCGGGTGTGCAGTGTCGGTGCACACATAATACAGCAAAGGCCATCCAACCGAGACACCTGGATCCGTATTAGCGCAAGGAACTTCAGTTTCAGCTGCGAGTATATATACCCAAGACGTTTCTCCGGGATCCACGAGCAGACGCTCGAGTTCGTCTCCTTCGCTGAGCAACTTAATCTTCACAGAGTTGAGTAATTAGGAGTTAAGTACTAGTCTCGGGCGTATATGTCACTCTCCTTATACCGGTTAGCCCTTCGTGATACACTAATTTAATCAGCTGGTCTACGGCCCAACTTAATAATTCGTCGCTTACTCGTCACCCAGGTGTAATGGCATTATTCGTTGGTCGAAGATTCTGTGCAGTTATTATCCATGTGATGTAGTGTTGAAATTTGCATCGTTAGGATGCAAAGAACTTTTTTTCTTTACTTCTCAAATTCCTTCGTTTTTTCGATCGGATAACATTTTTTCCGTGCTCACGTGGGCTGCGGATCCTTGACGGGTATTCCAAAAAACGTTTGGGTGCTGTTCGAAGCATCAATATTTGGAGGGAGCATTTGAGAAATTTTGAAGAGAACTAGTTTTTTGCGAACTTCGTCATCTTCAAATTACTGTCGACAGATCATTACGATATACCTGAATATTCGAGTATTGCATGCATTTATTCAGCTGTTTGCCAACGTCTGAACCTATAATTGCATTTTGAAGAAAGTATCGTCAGTTGTCACTTCGAGGGCCCCCAGCTACATTTGCAATATGATTTTTCATAATGTTTAACACGATGCACCGTGGTAAGCACCGTTGTCAGGCCTGTGCTTGGTTGGGCGACACCGCAATCGCCCAGTGGCTTGCTGGCCGACTGCTTAGTATTCATTTGGCTGAATTGCTCTATGTTCTCGTGCGAAAAGGGGCCCGATCGTGCAGTGAGTAAGGGCGACTGTGGGCAATACTCACAGTAAAGTGATGGGTACACTGAGAAAACGGTTTATTTATATTAAAGACATACATTTAGTTGGCACTTATATTCTAATATTCATTGGCTGTTACAAAATTTGTTAGTCGTTAAGGCCTTAGGCCACTCTAGAGGCGGAAAAAATAGGCTTTTTGGGGACTTTTTTTTTTAGAAAAACTACAAAATAAATCGAGATTACAAAAAAGGTGTTTATCATACATATCAGTGACTGTATACAATAATTTTTTTGAAGCGATTAATTTCAAAATGGCGGCCCTGCAGCGTTTATTTCAAAACTGCATTTTTTAAGTTGGCCGCAAACATAACTCAGACGATTTTTAACCGATTCACTTGAAATGTTGAATGTATCTTGAAAAAAACATTGTTTATGGAAGTACGTAGGATTTTTTTTTTATATTGCATAGTTCATTTGTTATTAACAATGATCTGACGATTTTTTTGGCAAATTTTTGGAAAGTGCAAAATTTCGTCAGATAATTGTTAATAACAAATAAACTATGGAATATAAAAAAAGCCTTTGTACTTCCATAGACAATGTATTTTTCAAGATATATTCAACATTTCAAGTGAATCGGTTGAAAATTGTCTGAGTTATGTTTCCGGCCAACTTAAAAAATGCAGTTTTGAGATAAACGCTGAACAGCCGCCATTTTGGAATTAATCGCTTAAAAAAATTATTGTATACAGTCACTGATATGTATGATAAACACCCTTTTTTGCAATCTCGATTTATTTTGTAGTTTTCTGAAAAAAAATCCCTAAAAAGCATATTTTATCGGCCTCCAGAGCGGCCTAACCTCTTAAGAAATATTCGTGTTCTCATGGAAAAATTTAATAGCCATACTATTTCTTTGAAAATAATAATTTAATTGATCACTTTTATTTCTCGTGGCTCAGTAGATGTTTATGATAATCGAATAACGAGTTGAAATTGTGATATGATAATACAGTTTAAAAAGGTAGAGATTTGTTCACAATTAATATATTTAGATTTGGGGTCGTTAACGTAAGTTGCCGCGACTATCCTCTGTTCAATGCAAATGAACATGTCACAACAATTAACTGATCTTCATTCAAAACGACTATCTCGGCCGCATTTGAACCAAGAGTCACACAGTTGACGCGACGAGTTCTCTATTCAACGCAAATAAGAATATATTAACTATTAATGAATCTGTATTTAAGATGTTGGCCCAATAGTTCTTTGAGATAACAGTTGTACCCTTATTACCAAATGAATATTTGATAATGATTAAACGATCTTCAGTTGAATCAAATATAGTCCTGTTAATAGTTAGCAAATAACTGTTAAAAATTCGACTACCCGTCTCAAATAGTAATTTATTGATAGTTAACAAATCTGTACTCGAGATAAGTATCGTACATTTGGCAAGACCATTTACTTTGTACGCTACCATGGCACTCTGTCGCACAAGCTCGTTCGTGCGCAGACGTGACGTAGATACGATCGAGGTACACTGGAGATTGTGCGTGACCGCATGTCCACTTACCTAGAGGCTATCAGTTTGTGACCGTGAAAACGCAAATTTATTCTCTGCGCTGATGGCATCAATTAACGATTTGCTTGTTTTGTGGGACATGCCAAATCTTTAGGAAACTTTCGAAAGTATATATAGAGAATAATAAATTATGCTTTAGAGCAGGGGTGGCGAAGACGTCGACCGCGAGACCGCTCAACCGCCTATTTTCTATGAGAGTTGTTCCTTGCTCTACGACTTGCTACTTGTAGAGGACAAATCTTCGTCCAACGATTTTTCCTCAACAAGTAGCAAGGAGCATCTCTCATTTTCCTTTAGAGTTGTTCCTTGCACACTTGCCCACTAGCTTCATAGTGCTGCATTGGTTCAACTACACATTCATCTGCCGAAAATGAATGAATTACTTTGTTTAAATATTCATATGGTAACTATACACGAGTCTTTATTTCTGCAAATATAAAATATCGTTCACTCAACTATTATTTACATCTGGGACAACTTTTCCACTGATCTAATTGAATAAAGGCCTCAGTTATAGGAAACAAGTATTTGCAGTATATCAATACAAAGCATTGGGTTAGACCAACTGTATCCCTATTGGCTGTTAAGAACAGGTATGTTCCATTAAAGTAGGGGAGACCTAGGAGGGTCGAAACAATTTTCACATTTCACCCCATATCTCACAATCGAAACGAGAGACTCGGGTATAATTAAAGGCGTATTGTAGCTTTTTTAATCGACTAATCGATTTTGTACTAACAATGACTCCGGGAATGATGTATAATCTGTAAAAAAAATCGTTAAAGCACAATAAGTCGTTTTGTTTCAACTCTCCGCATATCAAGGTAAGTTGAAACAGCTATCGAGGTGAGTTGAAACGCCTGGGAATTTGTACAAACATGGATGTAAATAACATCAAAACACATTGTAAATCAAAACGTTTATTTAAAATTAAGGTAATTATGCAGTTTGAGGACTTTTCCGAAAAACGAGATGTTTTTTCGCCATGATGATGGGACTGAGATTTCCCATCAATTCCATACGTTATGGGATTTTGAAGTCTGCGGAAACGAGGGACAAAATAGCGTAATTAAGGACATTTCTAGACCTATATTGGGAGTGGGGAGTGGGGGGATTCATAAACAAAAACCTTCCTGAATACAGTGCCGAAGAGATATCGGAGCGGTCACTTTCCCCTTCGACCCTGCCCCTGTTGGTAGTTTGTCAAAATACACGGTCAACAGTGCTCATATATTTCTCGGCTTGCTATGCCTCTATCCGTTTTTCTAATATATTTATTTGGCATCTGAAATAAAACCTATACAAGCCTTGCAAACCACACCACAAAATATAAGCGTGAAAACATTACTTCAACGGAGGTAAGTAGAAAAACTTTGTTTCAACCCTTCTAGGTTTAAGAAATGCGATGCCACTTGATTCGGAACTCACTACCGATAAAGACCGACTGCAAAACGATATATTCAATATAACAAATCGAATGCTAAGTTAGTAACCTTCACAACAATGCATATCACATATCATCAAATATATAAACAAGGTCACTAAAGCTTAATGAAAAATACGACAAATACTTTTGCCAATTTTTTTGGCGCGAGTGTCAATGTGACGCAACTGAACTCGCACGGGCACTGGGGTGAACTGACAAGTGGCGTGTATTGTAGGAATGAAAGAATGACATTTTTGCCAGCTCGCTAACAATCACATCTACCGAGACATTACGCACATTGTTTCAACTCACCTCTGTTTCAACCTTTCTAGGTCTCCCCTACCCATTTCTTAACTATTACCAAGATTTAATTTGTGACAATTCAGAGGCTGAAATGACCTATTCCTATTCATTCACCTATTCATCTATTCATCAACTGTAAGAAGATATTTATTTCGCCATATCCAACTTTACCATTTGTTAATAGTTAACAAATTCAGGTGCATAGAAATACATTATCTTCTCAGTGTCTGAGGTAAAAGTTAAAGAGATGGGGTCGCCGAAGCGCAAAAAGAAAATTGAAAAAAAGAGCGTAAGATGAGATTGAAAGAAATAAATCTCCGAGTCATTCATACCGTCAATAAAATTCGCATCGTCACCGGTTGTTTAACCGGACGCGGCTTTCACGTAGGCTAAATATGATCGATGCGGTGCTCATCGATCACATTATCTTCGGCATATCACTCTTATACTCTCAGACGTATTTCTATCTCGGGAGTCACGCGACTGCAATCTTATTATTGGCCCTGTCGTCGACGTCGTTGCACCTCTTACGTTGCTGAGAGGGCACCGTCTATTTTCCAAGATGATTCGATTCTTTTATCCCCAGACATAGGTAATAAAGGTGCACGGAGAAGCGAACTACGGGAAAAAAACGCGAGTGGGATGGCGGATGGCATGCAGGTAACGTCGCGGGGCCGTGACCGAAGCGGGCGCTCTGCATCGATCCTCTCATGGATACTTGGGAAGGCGTATTTTTTTTCTTACACAAATAGAAATAAAACGCTACGTGATCGCCAAGTGTCGCATACACACACTTGCACACACGTAGCGGTGGCGCTCGACCAAAGAGGGCTGGTAATTGACCTGTTTCCATGAAACTTGTAACAGGGGATTGAACTTTTCCCTCTCCACGGGACAAATTCATCGAGCATTCGACGAAATAATATCTCTATTTTCGAACTTTCAATCGAACGAGCAAAAAAAGCAATACTACGTCGATACGAAGCCGGAGGGCTGGAAGACAAGAATAAGTTTTGATCCGCATTGGAAAGGTTGCGAGCGCGGAACTGTCGAAGCTCAAAATTGGTCTATGAATGTCCACATCGAAGGGAAAATTCACCTGTACAATCGACAATTCGCCATTGGGACAAAAAATAGATCGACGAGCTCGACGACGAATTTAAGGTGCAGAGGCGCTCTCTTCCACTCTACCGCGTCTGCAGCTTCGTCTGCAAAATCCCACGCAAATACTCCGTACGTGGAGAGCATTCTTTTTCCTCTCTCGTGTCTGCTAATCGCCAACGGTAGAAATGGCAATCTCGAGTTTCCACGCTACCCTAACAGTAGTAAAACTACTAATTAGACGAAGTAATTAAGAGAGGCGGCCGCGTTCACTAATGGCCGGAGCGTGAGTCAAGCACGAGCATGAACCCTGAACGTGCCTCTGATATCTTGCCCCGATATCAATTTAATACCGGTATATGGCGAAACTTGTTAATACGCTCGCCGTTTTCTTCTTTTTTTCCATCACTCGCGGAAAAAAGCAAACATGCCGCTATTCGTACGAAGGATTCGCTCTTTTGTCGTTCTGTGAAACGAAATTTTTTTTTGGAAAAACGCTACGGATCGATCGATCACATCATTTGAGCAAGTCTCGGTAGGTTGACGACGCGTATCATCGAACAAAAGGGAGTCCGATACGCGACAAGAGATGTGATGCGCGGTACTGATGTTCACCAATTGAAGGGACAAGGGGACGGGTTTGGTTGACCGTGGACCTTTAGGTGTACACACGGCAAACAATGCGCCGTCAGGTGATCCATCATCGACAAGTCGAGAGCAAGGGTTGACGTCGAGAGAGGGTATATAGACGCGACGGTGGCTGCAGAGAGGGGGGGGGAGAGAATATGCATCGTTGAACACCCGGGGTGTCGAAGTGCAAAAGGGCGAAGGGAAAGGACAGGGAACTGATGCAGCTGGCAGGCATCCCTCCAGCCTGCATCCATCTCTGATCTTCACGCGCCCCTGCGAATACAAGGCCGTGCCCAACTTATAATAGAACGCCAAAAAAAAACCGCCTGGCGTGTCATTGCGGTCATCGCGACAACGTCACAATTTTCAATTGCCCGCTCGTTAAGCCGCGTATTCTTCAATCGCGTACACGTCGCATCATCTGTAACAGGGTGCACAACGGTGATCGTAATAACAATGGTAGCGGTGAAGTGTCGGAGGTGAAAGTCAAAGTCTTCGCATGAAGTGCGAACGAGTATCGACGGTTTGCGACTGCGGTGATCTTGCGTGTCAATCACCTCTGGTCTGGGCCATAACTCGGAGGGGTGACCGCCATCCAGAGGCTTGCGCACTGACTGCCGGACGCGACGCAGTCCTACTGACCTCTTGATGGTAATGCAACTGGAACTCAGCAGCAAATATTGGTACCGGTTTTTCGCAGTTTCCCTGTGCCCTCGTGCAAATGCGATACAGTAGGGCGTTAGGTGCAAGTGGCTGAGGGCAACACTCTCGGAGATCTCTGAGAAACTAGAAATAGTGGAGGGACGAGTGTGGAATGCTATTTTGTTTGGGTTCGTTTGGGTTAGGACAAGGAATTAGGAATTTAAGGGGTTAGGCTACAGTAACGGGTATAAAATCATGTGCGAATTTAACAATTTTTTTCGTACGAAAAAGTGATTCACGCATAAAATTAATTACACATCTATTTAGTATGAATATCAAGCTGTTAGAATTTGTTTTTCGATGTACAAAATGGCCGACTACTAATAGCCATTTAGCATCCACAATTTTTTACCTAGAACAAAAAACAAAAATTCTCGTCAATCTACATTAGAATACCTAGAGAAGTACGTATGGAATTAAAAAAAGATTGTTTTATTCGAAAGTTGTAGGTATTTGAATGAATTTTCAGTAAAAAATTTCGTATAAAACTGCTCATAAAATGAAAAGTTTTTGATTAATCAGAAATTCCGTACGTACTTCTCTGAGAAATGCAATAAGGAACATAACTTTTTAATTTGGAGTAAATCGAGTGAAAATTGTTGAAGTTATTTGTCACGCCATTTGAAAAAAAAGCTCTTTCGAGAAAAACGCGTTTAAAGTTTTAGGTACTCTGGCCGTGCCAGAGGTGGGCTTACGTTATACGCTCAAAGTCGGTGAAAAAAAATGTTCTTGCTATAAATCGAATTGTAACTTATTCTTATGATGATAAAGCACCGTTTTAGCGAGCAAAAAATCGATTTTTCGAAAATTCTACTGTGGCCCTACCCCTTAATAGAAAAATAAGCTTGATCTAAGACAAAATTCGCCCGGATTCTCCAGGCAAGGTAAATACTCCCGTATTTAAGTGCACTCTATTTTTCCTTTTGAAAAAGAAAGTTCGCTATCGTCATTTTCCTCTATCCATGGCATGTCAACGTATATTGTGACAAATTCTTTTTTATTTCCCGGAACAATTTCAACCCCTAAAATCTTTGAAAAAAGAACCCTGCTCGGCCCGTCATTCAAACCTTTCATACCCCACAAAGCTTCGCGTTTGAGGTTAATAAATCTTGCTCGAACCGAGCTCCACTTACAAAAATTAGACTCTCTGATTAAGCTCCCCAGGTGGAAAAATTTGTGAGGCTCGGACGAAGATACTGGGGGTGGGGGGGTGAAGGGTCCCGTGTCAAATTGCCCCGTACGAGGCAATTTGGTGACAGTGGCAAGACCGTCGAAAGGAGAGTCACAGCGAGCCGAGACAAAAGAGCGAAAGGGAAAGTCATTAATTAGCCAAATCTTAAGAGGAACGAAAGCATCATGGCGACGTTTTGCTGGAAGACGCAGGAGAGATAGCCCAACCCCTGAGAGCCTGGAAAGTCCTTCAAGCTTATATCCCACAGGCTCTCAGCAAGGGAATCGTTAGACAAAGAGAAAGAGAGAGAGTTACCACTTCAGACCGATATATCTTTTCTGATATATTTCAGTTTTAGAACACGGGGCTCTGGGTTCTCTCGCCTCTCCCTCTCACACACTCTTGGTATCCGTGGCCTCGAAGCCGGTCGGCTTTAATTTAGCGAAGGTGTTCGCTTCCGTTCTCACTCTTCCGAGACCCTCAGACCTTCCACTTTTCAGGGGCCAGAGGTCTCTTCCTCCTCTCCCTCTGGACTCCCTCGAAATCTTCTTCTTCTCGACTCCCTCAGACTTCTTCCTTTCCCACAGTGGTTGCTCTGTCCTCTCTATCTCCCACCCGTCTCACTTGCCTCCACCGCCATCCTTTCTTACTCTCGTTCGTTTCCCTGCTGAAGGAAACCACCGTGAGCTCTCGTTTTGCTCGTATGTCCCAGGTAGGATATGGGAATAAGACGCCAGTGAGAAACGGAACAGTTAGTTATACACGGTAAGCTTCTGCTGATGTATGGCGGCTTACAACTCGGGCTCGCTTGCTGCCTGTGCTTGCTATATACCTCGGGTACAGAATTATACATGTATATGCAGAAAGAATGTACGGAGCCCTTGCTGTCTATGCAACGTTGACTATCAGCAGAACAGCCCGTTCCGAGGACTTGATTTTGAGTTCGTTTGGGTTTCTTCGGGTAGCAGGCGATCCTAAAAAATGACCCTTATATATGAACGCCTCCATACATCCAATGGTGGTTCATTGAGAAAACAGTTTATTTATAGTAAAGAAATACATTTAGTTGGCACGTTTAGTCAAATATTCATCAACTGTCACAAAATTTGTTAGTCGTTAAGCAATATTCGTCTTCTCATGACAACATTTTATGGCTATAGTATTTCTTTGAAAAGAACGATTTATTTGATCACTTTTATTTCTCTTGACTCAGTAGATGTTTATGATAATCGAATCATGAGTTGAAATTGTGATATGATAATACAGTTCAAAGGAGTAGAGATTTGTTCACAATTAATGTATTTAGATATGGGGCCGTTAACGTATAGTTGCCGCGACTATCCTGTGCTCAATGCAAATGAACATGTCACAACAATTAACTGATCGTCATTCAAAACGACTATCCCGGCCGCATTTGAGCCAAGAGTCACACAATTGACGCGACAACTTCTCTATTTAACGCAAATAAGAATTTATTAACTATTAATGAATCTGTATTTAAGATGTTAGCCGAGTAGTTCTTTGAGATAACAGTCGAGCACTTATGGCCAAATAAATATTTGGTAATGATTAAACAATCTTCAGTTAAATGAAATATAGCCCTGATTAATAGTTAACAGATTACTGTTGAAAATTCGACGACTCGTCTCAAATAATGATTTGTTAATAATTAACAAATCTGTACTTGAGATAAGTATCGTACATTTGGAAAGATCGTACTGGGCAAGTTTCGCAAACTTTCTGCAAAACGTACTGCCTCAATTACTGGAAGACGTGTCCTTGCATGTTCGCATGAACATGTGGATGCAACACGACGGTGCGCCACCCCATTATGCTCTGTGTTGAATACAAGTGATGAATGAGATTTTTTGTGAAAAGTGGATAGGACGAGGCGGCCCTGTAGCTTGGCCACCTCGTTCGCCAGATCTAACATCACCAGATTACTTTTAATGGGGTTTTGTCAAAGAACGCGTAATGGCGGTAGCACCTACCGCCATTTGAAAGAATACGCTGAGCGTGTACCGAAATTACACCACAAATGTTGGCTGAAGTTAGACGCTCTCTTCATCAGCGAATTAACAAGTGCTTACAAGTCGAGGGTCATCACTTCGAGCATCTTCTGTAGGTAGACCCAAACCAAGGTTAGTGGATCCTTTGAAAGTGACTATTCCGATATTTTTCGATGTTTCGACTATTTTCATACTTTGCGTGACTAGAATGACATTGTGTTGTAGGTCGCTGAATTCGTCTTAAAATCGGTAATAATGTCATCGAAAGAAATACATGGTTGCATTTAAAAAAAGTGGAGTTGCCCTTGACGTAGCTTCAGCGCCTCCACCGATAAAAAAAATAGGGTGGTCCAGTATGACGGCCTTCTCGAACACTGAAACTTTGGTCTGAAACATTTTTGGATATGATCAATAGTTTGAGTGCTATTGTTCTGTAACACTTTATGTGCCTCACCCTATATAGAGAATATTAAATTATGTATTAGAGCAGAGGTGGTCAAGACGTCGTCCGCGAGACCGGTCAACCGCCTATTTTCTATGAGAGTTGTTCCTTGCTCTACGACGTATTCATGCTAACATGTTTATTGTCCTCCGATTAACGGACTTGCTACTTGCAGAGGACAAATCGTCGTGCAACGATTTGTCCTCTACAAGTAGCAAGGAACAACGCTCATTTTCCATGAGAGTTGTTTCTTGTACACTTGCCCACTAGCACTATAGTGCTACATTGATGCAACTTCACATTCATCTGCCGATAATCAATTAAGGCGTTACCCCCACTTGTAGCGCAAAAAAGGCCTTTTTCATGAATTTTTTAAAGAAAACTACAAAACTTTTTTAATCGATCAATATACCATCTTAAAGAACACATCTTGAAGAACTTTCAGTAATTTTTTTATTGAAAAATATTACATTGTTTAGTGGCAAATGGCCATCAATGAAATAATGTTTTTATATACACGGTTTGCGGTGACCAACATTGCGGCGAAGTGGATTATCTGAAAAAAAAAAATGCGGATGGATTTAGTCAAATATAAGTATAAACTAGTCGTTTATCGAAGGATTTTAAAAAATATTCATTTTTCAGAAAATGGCGGACAGTCAAAGTTAATGGTTCGATTTTAACGAAAAAAAAACGGCCGTTTTTTGGCTATAAAACGGCCATTTTTTTCGAAAAAAAATCGAACGATTAAAAACTACATTTTTATGTATTAAATAAGCCTGCAAAATTTCAAGAAGATCGGTTCATTAGTGTTCGAGTAATCTTGGTCACCGACTTCAGAAATGCCATTTTGAGAAAAACGCATTTAAAGTTTCAATTTCAGTTTACACGAAGAAAATATTTTTTTTTGTAAACTTACATAGAGTCATCTATTCCGGGCCCATACAGAAGTATGGGCCCGGATACTTATACTTCAAAAAAATGCAATAAAAAAAATCGATTTTTTCACAATCGCAAGTGGGGGTAACCCCTTAATGACTTTGTCCAAATATCCATTTGGTAACTATACACGAATCTTGATTTGTGCTAATATAAAATATATTTCACTCAACTATCCTTTACATCTGGGACAACCTTCCCACTGATCCCATTGAATAAACGTCTCACTTTTAGGAAACAAGTATTTCTAGTATATGAATACAAAGCATTGGGTTAGACCAACTGTATATATATTGGCTGTTAAGAACGAGTATGTTCCATTAAAGTACCCATTTCTTAACTATTACCAAATCTTTACTTGTGACAATTCAGAGGCTCAAATGGATAATTCATCAACTGTAGGAAGATATTTATTTCGCCATATGCAACTTTACCGTTTGTTAATAGTTAACAAATCCTGGTACATAGAAATATATTATCTTCTCAGTGGTCTGAAGACGTGGGGATTCGCATGATGTTGAGTACGGGGGCCATTGGCTGCTACGAGGACGATCCTCGAAGTCAAGTGTCTTCGAAATCCCCTTTCCGCATGTGTACATTGCTAGACCGTTTCTTCTCCGCTCAGCGGTCCTCACGTCTGTGAAAGCAGGATGGAAAAGCTCCTTACCAGCAGGTGGATAGTTGAATACATGCTGCTGGAGGATGAACGGTTTCCACTTTCAGCAAGAACGAATAAAACTTACGGTTTATGGCGACGATTCCAGTGTGTTTTCAGCGGCAGAGGTAGAGAAAAAGAGTGAGAGAGTGAGGGAGAGGTGAAGCGAAAGAGACACTTTGGCCCTTTTTGCCGAACGAATAAGCAGCCAGGAGGAAAGGATCCCGCTGCATTTGAACATAAGTCCTCTGTACTGGCAAGCTAGATCCTTGAAATTAGGTTACGTCGGATTGCGAATCCAGCTTTGCTTCTCGTCCCTCCTCCAGCCCGCCTTTCCATCCGGTTTCGCGTGATCCTCCCGCCAGGCACATAAGAGAAACATTTCATAGTCGCCAATCCTCCATATTTTCCACAAGGGAGCTGAACTTCGTATCAGGGTATAGGTACAGCGGATGTAGGGATACCGAGGAACGAGACGTTCCAATTTTGCATTTGCCACGTATAGAGGCTACGATGGACCTCAACAGACGTTCCCGGACCATTTTCCAGCATGTCTGGATGTGCCATTTTTCCCGCGAAGAAGCTCCGTTTCGACATTTGTGCAAAGAGAAAGGGAATACAATTTTTTATTTTTCCTGCCGTGAGGCCAAATTATTTTGGAAGATGGAATGGGTCCCCGGGAGGGGAGCGACAATGATGGGGGGGGGGGGAGGAAACCACGGAATGGAATGTGTCTCGGCTTTTTCGTGAAAACAACGGATAATATCGAGTCTGGCTCTCTGATGCTTTTCCGCTTTTGTTACATCACTGGTGGTCCTTCTTCCGTTCTCTCTCTCTCTCTCTCTCTCTCTCTCTGTCTATTTCTTTATCCATCTATCTCTCTCAATGACGAACATTCGTTCTGGGGCTCGAGTGCATCGGAACGAAAGAGGCAGGAACGTCGACAACGGCCATTTGCAGCAGGAATTACAACGGGTGCGCGCATCGTGAACTCTTTCGTTGCATTCGCTCTGGCTCGGGAACACATATCGCGGATATAACGTCAAAAGTTTATTGGCAAACGGCCACCTACGTAGAAAAGCTTGCAGGCAATTTTTTTGTTCTTTTTCACTCTCGTTTCTTTTTTTTTAGATCGAAACAAAAGTCCGTTGTAACGATGTGCTTCGTGTATTTCATTCCGTTAAATTTTCCAAGCCATAGGTAACGTGGATTGCGCAACGCTGCACGGTCCTTATATAAACGCCAGAATATGTATGTGTATGTATATATATATATATATATATATATATATATATATATATATATACATGCGTGTATGTACATTTCGTAGCCGCAATGTAAACCATGTGTACTTTTTAGGTTATGCTTGTTCTTTTTCTCCTTTTTAATTCTCTTTTCAACGATACGATACATATTTCACGTGAGAGCTAACCCGATTTCCCGTCACCGCGTGAGTCCCGCGACAGCGGAGAATAATCGTCCGAAAACTCTCGGTGTATATTTCATCGCGATTGGTCTCTTGGCTCCGGCCCCGCGTCGCGCAACTTTTCACCGTTAATCATCACCGTCGTTATATTATCGCGAGACTGTAAAATTGGAACCGGAATTCGGGCGTTGCGTGTCGTGTAGTTTCATACATGCACACACGCGCACATTAATATTATTAAGGACAGGTAAAAATGAAAAGCCTTGTTATCTTGGATTTTTTTTACTTACGCTCGTGCACCGTACGATTGGTGGAGTTTAAATATTTGTTGTGTCCATATGTGGGTGATTCTCCCGAAACGATCACTTTGCTGGACGAAGACATTTATAAGCAAAAATATTTCATTTTTTCAATAAAAATTGCAATTGACTGCAGTTTTAACCGATGTAATGTATCACACTGTAATGTATCAACCTATGGATCATACTGATTTTTCAGTATTGAGAGATTTATCATGATGGGAAGAAATAGTACGGCCACAGGAATGATGCAAAACTTTCCCTATCAAGTGTTTATTGGTTTGTTAACATCTTTTCCTTTTTCTTTGAATATTGATCTCGATATTTTTGTTTTAACTTCTCCCTTCCCATAGGATGCTGTTTTAGGCAGAAAAACGGAAATAAATTTAACAATTTTAAATGATTTTCAAAACTGCGGAATCATTATTCTACATTTATCAAACTGTAAGTATACTTTAATAGTATATTTAGTATCCAAACGATTTTTAAAAAATGCATTATCAAAATGGCGGAGCGTTTCCAGAGTGTTACAGCAAGGTCGCCGCGAAAGTTGCGAATCGGCGTGAAGTCGAGCTTTCCGTAGACTTCAAGTTGCAAGAAAAAAAAAATCAGTTAGAACATGTACAGTTTTTATTTGACAGTATAATTGAAATGAAGAAAATGCAAATTTAAGAGAATGGCATGCATTTACAACAAAAATCAACATTTCACGCAAATTTTTTGTAACATTCGGATTAAAAAACTCGTTTTTTTCTAATTTTTCAAAACAATTTTCGTCACGTAGAAGTATTATCAATATTTCCACCAAGTTTCAACTCAGTCGGCTCAATAGTTTTTGAGTAATCCTGCACGCCAATTTCGAAAATGCAGCTCTGAGAAAAATACGTTTGAAGTTTACATATAATTTGAAATAAATTACACTAGGTACTTATGGTAACCAATTCCTTGAGTAATCAGTTACAAAGTAATTAAATTATTAATTAGAGTAGTAATTTTAATTGTTAGTGATTAATTTAATTACGTTTTGCCCATCTCTGCCTGCCCCTCCGCGCTCTCGTTTCTACCTGCGGCGCGCCCTTCCTATCCGAGCGGTGAGACACAGCGTTGACGGGCTGTAACGTGTGAAGTTTTTCGAATTTCGCTTTAAAACTTTGGGAAAACATTCTACATATACAGTTCTATCGTTTGAAGAAAAAAATAAATAAATTATTTTTTATCGTTGTAAATGTATATCAGCTAGCATCATCCATCACCAATATATGGCCTGATTTACAGCTCTCCAGAGAAATGATTGAGAAAAAAAGCAGTTACGAAATTTCATTTAGCGATTTTTCACTAAAAATTTTTCACTAAAAATTCAATAAAATTTCACTAAATTTCATTTAGTGAAATTCCATTTAGTGAAATTTCATTTCATGACATGAGTAATTGTTTATTATAAAAAAGTTTATCATAAAAGAGAATGCACCTGAAAAGATACATTCGAAATTTCACGTGAATTACATTTCCGGTCAGTTTAAAAAACGCGGGTTCGAGAAAAACGCGTTTGAAGTCAGAACTAACATTGAGTGGTAGAAATTTTCGATTTACCTTTAATCTGCAGCGCCAGTACCAATACATTTGGCCTTCCAAATTAACATTGCCCGCTTTTTTTGTTGTTGAAAAGTTGAAAATCCTCGAGAGGCTTTACCCCTTAAGTATTTTATATAAATATACATACATTTGACGAAGAAAAACTTTGAACCCGTTATACCTACGCAATATTGTCTATCAGCGTATCCGATTACTTACAGGCCGGTCGTCGTAACCGAATGTCTTAAAGGGCGGGGCTTAAGGGTGTGCCGTTAGGCGAGGAAAAAATTAGCTGTTTTTCATTATTTATCTTTGAAAGGAAAGATTTCTTCACCATTTTTGAGACTTAGGGTATGCTTTATTACTACTTTTGGCTGTTATATGGTATTTTTCATTCTTTATTAATCTTTAAAAATCGTACGGTCTTTTAAACTGCATTTTCAAAACTGGCGTGACGTATGGCTAAAAAACTAATCGACCGATTCTGATAAAATTTGGTATAAATCTTTCTAATATTATTGTCTAAAACATGACCCTAGATGTTTTACGAAAAACAAAGAATTTTTTTAATTGCAAGAGGTAGCTATTTTTTTCGAAAAATTCAATATTTTAGTTTCAAAGCATTTCATCGATTGTCAACATTTCTCACTATGTCTTCGTTCATATTCTGCGTATGAGTTAATGAAAGAAACAATCTTTATTGGTTTTCTGTTCATATCAATCCTGCCGACGCTACGTGTTCGAGATGGATTTTTACTTGATTATAGACGAAAGGAGTTGATTGTTAAATATTCGGTTTGGTCGAATGAATACCTTAAAAATCCCCTTTGCCTCTGTATGTGACCAAGTGAAACATACGTAGCATGTTTCACATAAGCAACGATTGAATTGTCCCCTCCCTGCGCCTTCTTTCTCTCTTTTTCCTCTCCCCCTCTTATCCAAGAGAACTGAGAACTCTCTCGAAAGTGCAAATAATGAACGGCGTCTGGGGACGACAGACAGGCAGCTTGTCGTGACAAGGGCCACCAGCGAGAGCAAACCGATTGCTTATTCTACTGAACGACAGACTAAAACGCTCCATACATTTGCTTGTATCAATGTGAGTTACGTACAGTGTAACATCGAGGTACGTTTCTGTCTCGCAGTCGTATACACCTATCTTTGGAAATATGAAAGAGAACAAGTAAAAAAAAAACTGAATTTAAATAACGCGCGCCACGAGACGACGTGAACATTGGCCCTTTATCGCTCAAGAGGATCGAGTCGCGTTCGAAACCTGATTGTATGACAGTTGTCATTGCGTCAGTGACAACGTACGCGTTTCTTCCATACGGTGCTCGTAATGGTCGACAATTTATGTACATTATTTTCTCTTCAATGTTGCGAAATAGATCGATGACTCTCGACGATAACGGGATTTATTGAATGAACGGGGGAAGCACGGATATACACTTCGATTTGAATAATGCGCTGAATGGTTTATTTTCTTGGATACGCTGCTTTGGGGGCTAGCGAGAAAGAGACAGAGACAGCGACAGAGACAGAGACAGAGACAGAGACAGAGACAGAGACAGAGAGAAACTGGGGGAATGTAATTAAATGTTAGCAGCGCAAAGTGGTTCCGTTAGTCTCTCACTCACTCACTCACTCACTCACTCACTCACTCACTCACTCACTCACTCACTCACTCACTCACTCACTCACTCACTCACTCACTCACTCACTCACTCACTCACTCACTCACTCACTCACTCACTCACTCACTCACTCACTCACTCACTCACTCACTCACTCACTCACTCACTCACTCACTCACTCACTCACTCACTCACTCACTCACTCACTCACTCACTCACTCACTCACTCACTCACTCACTCACTCACTCACTCACTCACTCACTCACTCACTCACTCACTCACTCACTCACTCACTCACTCACTCACTCACTCACTCACTCACTCACTCACTCACTCACTCACTCACTCACTCACTCACTCACTCACTCACTCACTCACTCACTCACTCACTCACTCACTCACTCACTCACTCACTCACTCACTCACTCACTCACTCACTCACTCACTCACTCACTCACTCACTCACTCACTCACTCACTCACTCACTCACTCACTCACTCACTCACTCACTCACTCACTCACTCACTCACTCACTCACTCACTCACTCACTCACTCACTCACTCACTCACTCACTCACTCACTCACTCACTCACTCACTCACTCACTCACTCACTCACTCACTCACTCACTCTCTCTCTCTCTCTCTCTCTCTCTCTCTCTCTCTCTCTCTCTCTCTCTCTCTCTCTCTCTCTCTCTCTCTCTCTCTCTCTCTCTCTCTCTCTCTCTCTCTCTCTCTCTCTCTCTCTCTCTCTCTCTCTCTCTCTCTCTCCCTCCCCTCTATCTCTCCCCCTCGCGCTCGCTCGCTCTCATTCTCTTACCCCAGAAATTGACATCTGAAGGGAATAATTGAATATTTCCCAGAGGTATACCGCGGCTATATGAGACACATTGAGGGAGAGATCGTTCTGGCACACTCGCAGCTTCCGCACAGTTCTTCCCTCGTAGTGAAACTGGGTCGATATTATCAGAGCAACGCACAGCTAACTCAATTGTGCCTTCGTTTCATCGGCGTATGTGGGAAATGTACGTGTGAACGGAGAAAAACAGGAAGTAGTGTGCATTTCCAAAGAACTGGATGATCAAAAAGGCTAAGATATGTTGCTACCATTTGGGGAGAAAACAATTGCTTTTTGCCAATTTTCCTTCGTAGGGGCTCTTACGGTCCCGCGCCTTTCACTTCTACGCCACACTTGTCACTTCACTATTTCCCGATCTTGAGGGAATTGTCCAGAATATTTCTCACGAACACTCTTACCATCGGAATCTTACGATAAGACAAGCGTAATTGCAGCAAAACAGGAGAATTCATGAATTCAGAGTTTGCAGACATATTTTGAATCAGTAGACTAGATGCATAAAAAACAAATGCGATAAGGAAATTAACGCAAGGGGTTGTTTACCCTCGGGAGCTTGCTATCCAGCTAAAATGCAAAAACCCGTTAACTGCAAGTTTATCCCCCTTCAAAGTGCTGGTTTTATTTTACTCAATGCACCCCTTTTGAAAGTGCGGTGTGAGAAAGAATAATAACGGGGTGGGTCATGCCTTAATTTATTTTTATAACGTACCCATTGTGGATTTTTCATCGCTTAAGAGAAGAATTTTCATTTTTGTTTTACTGATGTCGATGGCTTGCGGCTGAAACTGCAAGACCACACCTTGGCATGCCTCACCCAAGGGGTAGCTTTACCCTTTGAAACCGTTTTTATTTTTTAATGCTGTACTATCTAATATTTTTTAAAGCCCATTTTTTCATGCCCGTTTTTATTTTTCATTGCTCTACGACCCAATATTGTTCCGCTTGTTTTAATTTTACAATCCTCGTTTTTTATTTAACATTGATGTTCGTTTTAAGGGGGAACACACCTTTAGGCAAGGAAAGAAAGCTGATTTTCATTATTTTTTTTTAAAGGAAAGATTTCTTCACCACTTTTGAGACTTAGGGTACGTATTAGTACTATTTTTGGCTACTTTTGGTTACATGGTATTTTATTTAATTAATCTTTCAGTTGTCCGACGGCGTGCCACGTAGCGTCGGCGGGATTAATCTGAAAAAAACCAACGAAAATTTTTCTTTTATTAACCCTCATACGCAGAATATGAACAAAACAAAGTGGGCCATTTTTCCAAATTGATGAAATGGTACGCATTGAAACGAAAAATTGAATTTTCTGAAAAAAATGGCTACGTTTTGCAATAAAAAAAGATTTATTTTTATTTTTACGAACAACATTTCAGATGATGTTTCAGACATAAGGGTACGGAAGACATACCAAATTTCATCAGAAGCGGTCAATTAGTTGTTTAGCTACACGTCACGCCAGTTTTGAAAATGCAGTTTAGAATACCGTGCCATTTTTGAAGATTGACAAAAAATTAAAAAAAAACCATACAACAGCCAAAAGTAGTAACAAAATAAACCCCATGTCTCAAAAACAGTGCAAAAATATTTCCGTTCGAAGATAAATAATGAAAAACAGCAATTTTTTTCCTCGCCTGAAGGTATCTCCTCCCTCAATTCTTGAATGCTCGTTCTTATTAATAACCCTTATATTATTAGTTCATTTTATGCACGTTTTTATTTTTCAATGCTCTCCCATATACACGAGTTCCAAATAAATCGTAGGTCGATACCAAACCGCATTGCTGGTCAGTAAGATTGTCACTGTCGCTCAGTGGTCGGCAAGTCAAGCGCGCAGTGGTCACGCATCCCAGTATGATTCCGGGTCAACGAAGCTTCACAGTGGAAGACGCCGGAGCCGCACACCGACCGCTCGTCCATTACTGTCACTGTCAAAAAATCATCCACTCGCCTCGAGACAACGAGCGCAAGCTCTCCGGTGCATTTTCCCAAAGGTATCTCGACTCATCGTCGCGACGAAAATCGATATGCCCATAAATTTTGCTCCGCACCGTCAAATACGAAGCCTCCTTTTCTCGGGCCGTACATTGAATCAGCATAACTTCAATCTGAACTTCGCTGACTTCGGCGAAGTTCTATTCGACAGCGCGTCAAAGTTCTTGGTGAGATGAAAAAAATGAGTGACAATTTTTCATTGAAAAAGAATGCTCTCTTGCTCAGCGACTAGGGAAGATTGGAACGAAGCCTTGGACCTGGTAGAATATATAAGCCGTGGCTCTTGGTGAACGATTCAAAAGTATATTTTAACTCATTTGCCAAAAAGGAAATCTCATTGATCCTCGACCTCTTACATATTTAAATTATACCAGCGAGGGAAGAGGAGGGGTAGGGGTTGGGGGGGTGTAAAAGAGAGAGGAGCGTCCGCGACTTTGTCTGAATGGGGCTTCATTTAAACTTTTGCTACCTCCACCCCCGCGCTCCCGTTGCTCCTTGGAAGCGACAACGGGACCCCAGGATGACACGGAATCGCACGACTGTGCGTTTATCCTCGCTGGGTGCTATATTTCCAACCCGGCGGGCTTTCTTCTTTTGAAGACTTTGCGAACACGGTGAGCGAAGGAGCGTGCCGAGACGACGATTAATCATCTCTAGTAGAATTTAACTAGCGCTACACCGCGGGGAATCTCTCTCTCTCTCTCTCTCTCTCTCTCTCTCTCTCTCTCCTCTCTCTCTGGCTGTATTTAAATGCCATTTTCATATATTTATATTTTCATCTTCATTCTGTATTCTCATTCTCGATTTAAATTGAATTTTTATTGCATTTTTTGCATTCGATTTTTGCGTTCAATATTGCGCTTGAATTTTGTGTTCGATATATACGCATGGTATATGCACTTCATCAAACTACTTTTTCTCTCGTTTATACGAGGGTGGGGTGAAAAGTTTCCGGCCTGACCAAGAGATGGTGCCACTAGGTCTAGTTTTGGAGCGGCGTCCTACAGTACCATTCCTACCGAGCTTGTATGTACAGTTTCAGCCCAATCGCTACGTTAGTTTGCGTTTGAGAGCACATTGCGCGAGACGCTTCCGTTGGTTTCGTAAAAATGGAAAAATTGGAAAAACGTGCGGTCATCAAATACTTCCATTTGAAAGGTTTTACACCAAAACAAATAAAAGAAGAGATGGATTCAGCACTAGGAGACTCCTCCCCATCATATTCAACTATTAATCAGTGGGTTTCTGAAATTAAAATTGGTCGTGTGAGCACCTCTGACGAGCTTCGCTCAGGACGGCCCGTTGAAGTCACAACTTCAGAGATGATTGAAAAAGTCCATAAAATAGTGTTGGAAGACCGCAGGTTGAAAGTGCATGAGATAGCTGAGACCTGTAGGATGTCAGCTGAACGTGTGCGAAATATTTTGCACAACCATTTGAACATGGAAAAGCTGTGTGCAAGGTGGGTGCCGCGTTTGCTAACGCTCGACCAAGCGAGCGTTTGCTAACGCTCGACGCTACCGAAAATTTGGCGCTGTATAGACGTAATCCAAACGAATTTTTGCGTCGATTCATAACTGTTGATGAGGCATGAGTCCACCACTACACTCCTGAAAGTAAAGAACAGTCAAAACAGTGGGTTGGAAAAGGGGAACCAACCCCAAAGAAGGCAAAAACAATTTTATCGGCAAACAAGGTTATGGCTACTGTTTTTTGGGATGCGAGAGTTATGAGAAATATATCAGTGTTGATGGAGATTATGTTGAAAAATAAAGCAAAAAAAAATTTTTAAATATCGTTTTTCTTGGTCAGGCCGGAAACTTTTCACCCCACCCTCGTATAATTAACACGCTAGCACATATATGTGATGTTAGTTACAATATATGTTATTTTAATCTTTATTTTTATTTTATTGTATAATTAGTTCAGATTTTGCGCTGACCACTGCCGCTCGGAAACAAATCATCCGAAATAAAAAACGTTGAATGCATTTAGTTTTTGCATGAAATTATCTAGCGCTTCGACCAAGAATTTCATAAAATATTGATTTCTGAAAAAATGGCCGCAGACCAAAATGAACGTATCGGTTTCGGTTGAAATAAACGCTCTATTTTCGTTGATAAAACAAGATGGATAAGATTTATTCCACTTGTACACCCTTGCGGGTTTATAATACCTCCCGTCTGTTCCTTCTTTTTGCATTTACCTTGCCACATTACATTATCACATTATCATTCTTCTAGCAATCACTCCTCTGTTATTTACATATTTTCGTTTACCTTGCTTCTCAACACCCGATTTCCACTTCCTCCTCTTTCATTTCAGTTTTCCCTCCCGGCCGTCTCTCCGCTTCGTTGATAAAACAATTATACATTTTAAAAAATACCTTCATTCGAGCACTGTTTCTTGATATGTAAAGGAAGCTCGTAAAATTTGATCGGTGCAGTGAATTTTTAGATACCGTAATCACCGATTTTGAAAAAGTCATTTTGAGAAAAACGCGTTTGACGGTGGAGATACCTTTAGGCAAGGAAAAAATTTGCTAATTTTCATTACTTTTTTTTTAAACCAAAGATTCTTTCATCACCACTTTTGGCTGTTACATGGTATTTTTTTATTAATCTTTAAGAATGGCACAGTCTTCTAAACTGCATTTCCAAAACCGGCGTGATGTATAGCTAAAAACTAATGGACCGATTCTGATGAAATTTGGTATAAATCTTTCTAACTTTTTTGTCTAAAATATGAACCTAATGTTTTTGAAAATTAAAAAAAAAGTATCTTTTAATAGCCAAATGTAGCCATTTTTTTGGAAAATTCAATCTTTTTGTTTCAAGGCGTACCATTTTATCGAAAAATCTTCGTTGTTTTTTTTTCAGATTAACCCCGCGTTGCCACTAAATATTCATTTGCCGGCTAGAGCTTTAGAGACGTTCATTTCAAAATTATAAAGCATAGAATTCATGGGTAAGTAGTGGACGAAGCAAAACCGATTTTTGAAATGAAAATTTGAATGTTTGGGAGGCTTGAGCGACCTCTGAATATTTTTTGACCGCTCGCAGCTTCCGTGACAATTTTTTTTTCTTCAAAGAAGATAATTGGATGGTGGTAAAAAGGATGAAAAAAATTGAGCTCAAAATTGTGCTATATGAGGTATGCTTCATCAACTGGGCCACGTTTTTTTCAACCTCTCCAATTTTTTTTCAAAATCTGCCAGTTTGAAATATTAGTCGAAAGGACGACTGTGATTTTTCTTAGATTTTTTAGGCGTCCGTTCAGAATTTTCAATTTTTCATTACGACCACTGTATCCGAAAAAATATTTATCAAACAAAATAAAAACATAAGGATAAAGTTTTTATTTTTTCCGCTTTATCGAAAGAAATCAAAATCATAATTGTTCTGCATTGAGGAAACTGCAATTTGGCAAAAAAATGAGAATACATTTTTTTAACCTAATTACTAATAAAAATGAGAATACATTTTTTTAACCTAATTACTGTGTCATTGGGTATAGAGTCTGCGAAAAAAAATTGAGAATGGTACCTACAATGGTTAGGATGAAAAAAAATAAAAAACCCTGCGAAATCTCATAACCGCATATATGCGGTTATGAGATTTCGCAGGGTTTCAATTTTTTAAAGAGATTTCGAGGGTTTTTGAAACCCCATATATGCGGCTATGAGATTTCGCAGGGTTTTCATGAGATTTCGCAGGGTTTTTTATAACCGCATATATGCGGTTATGAGATTTCGCAGAGGTTTTTATTTTTTTTCATCCTAACCGTGGCAGGTACCATTCTGATTTTTTTTCGCAGACTCTTTACCCAATGACAGACATCCTGTAAAATTTGTACCGAAATCGAAAGTGTGTTATTAGGTTTAAAAAAATGTTATTCTTATTTTTTTGCCAAATTTCAATTTTCTCAATGCAGAAAAATTATGATTTTGATGTTTTTCGATAAAGCGGAAAAAATAAAAATGTTTTATTCTTATGTTTTTTTTTGTTTGACGAATATTTTTTCGGATACAGTGTTCGTATTAAAAAATTGAAAATCCTAAACGGACGCTTAAAAAAATCTTTAAAAAATCACAGACGTTCCTTTTGACTAATATTTACAACTGGCAGATTTCGAAAAAAATTGGAGAGGTTGAAAAAAAAGTGGCCCATTGCTGAAGAATGCCTCACATACTATACTCAAATTTGTACTATATACTTTATGAATCAATACAAAATTTACAATTGTAAATTAAAAACCTATTTTCTACCAAAAACACTTCTTGCCTGAATTTCGGGACACCCTTTATATACATGCATATATCTCCACACCTGTACTTCGTAAATGGATGCAAAGAGCTTCCGTTTTATCCGCGCACCGACTTTTGAACATCCATTACGTGCTCCATGAATATACTCCCTCCGAGCTGCAGGCAGTCCCAACTCGACGAAAACACGAGCAACATTCACCAATAATGTCAAAGACTGTCCTATTATCGAGTGCCGAGGCAAAAGATTTATCGGATCGAACAGTCCTTCTCGTTATCGACGCCGTTGCGAGCAAATGCTTTTGCCTTATATTTTCGCTTCTCCGTATCGGAAGCGATCGTGAAACTGGTATGAATTTGTTATCACGAGGAAAGGCGTGTAACGCGCGTATCGCGTGCTCGCGACGACCTCGCGAGCATAGATCGGCTCTGAAAACGGCACGAGATTACTGGCGGCGCGCATGCAAAAAAGAGAAAAAGAAAATAAGACCGCCCCGTGACAGCGTTAAAAGTCAACTTTACGCCGACTAGACACCGCACGAGACCCCCCCCCCCTGATCGCCGTATCGTTCCTCGAGTTAGTTCAACAAGTTGCGAAATTATACCGCCGCGTATATATAGTCGATATAATATTAGCATATGCCCGTCACATTAGTCTTCCTTAAACACCTGTCCCGCGTTTAAACGCGATTATTAATTCCCAACCGGTCGCCTATATACTGAGAGCATAGAAATATACATCGGCCAAATTAAGAAATTAAACGGACTCCATTACAGAACGTTTCGCGTGTATGAGCGTTAATCAAACTGTCGATATGTGCACGGACGCCGTATCGGCGGTGATGTTGCTCCAATACCGTCGATACTATTCGATTACTCCATCACGCTGGTTCGATTTCTCAACGATCTCATCTCACGAATCTCCTGTATTTTGTGTTTAAAAAAATATATAATTATGATTATTTCAATTTAATTAATTAATTGAATCTCATTTTTCTGAGAATTTACTATAATCATTTTTTAAAATTAATTTAGTGTAATTTTATATCAACTTAAGGGAAGACACCATTGTGACGGGTAGAAAATCCTAAAAATCCTGCCTAAAAAAAGATTTTTTAGACAGATTTTTAGAAATTGAAAAATTTCGTCTGATAATTGTTAATAACAAATGAACGATGCAATATAAAAAAATCCTACGTACTTCCATAAACAATGTATTTTTCAAGATATATTCAACACTTCAAGTGAATCGGTTGAAAATTGTCCGAGGTATGTTTCTGGCCAACATAAAAAATGCAGTTTTGAGATAAACGCTGCACAGCCGCCATATTGAAAATAATCGTTAAAAAAATTATTGTATACAGTCACTGATATGTATGATAAACACCCTTTTTGTAATCTCGATTTATTTTGTAGTATTTCTGAAAAAAAACATCGCCAAAAAGCCTATTTTTTCGGTCTTTAGAGTGGCCTAACCCCTTAACTAAAGCAAAATTTCTGTAATTGCAGTAGCTATCGTTGTACGCATTCCTTTTTTTTCATTTTGTCTTTAATCCCTTGAATATGAGAAAAAAATTTCGCTGAAATTACACTTTCGTTTGACGCGTCATTTTGGGATTTTTTTTTTTCGAAAAACGGTTACGTAGAACGAGAACTACATATATGTAGATTATAAAACTTTTGTATGTTTAATTTTTCAGACCAACCATTGTCAAATGATCGATCGGGCTGTTGGATCACATTTTTTATGCAGAGGCTCTATTTTACCTCAATGGCGTTATTATTATTTTTTTAAAGAAAAATGTACACGATATAAGTTCAATGTATGCTTCATAACATAGCTTTTTTCCAAATGCGGAATAAGTAATTTAGTAGACAAACAAAAATCGGAAAAAACGACCTTTCTTCGGCTCGCTGCAGTCGTGTCCTCTCATAACCCTTATTCAGCACATTGGGGTGGTTTGCACCCCACGTCCACATTTCATAGATTTTGAGTACCTAAACTTTTTTCCCAATTTTAATTTTTTTAACACACTCAAATCAAATTTTCGGCTATACGTTCGGCCTACACTACTTTGAAAAAGAAGTTTTCAAGAAGTTCCAAAAAATTTAAGTGAAAATATTAAATAGTTTATTTATAATAACGGTTTTTGTCGCTGGGGTGCAAACAACCCCAGTGCGCCGGGTACGTCCCTCCACTGAAGTGTGCCGAATAAGGATTAATGTCTTTTTTTATTGTAATGCCTATTTTAATTAAATTGATTAATTGTATATATTTTTATATTTATTTAATACTCATTTAATATTAATTTAGTATTATTTTACATTCATTTAACATAATTTCATATTATTATGCTTCCCGTACTTTCAGCTAGTAATGATAATTAATACGCGCAATCAGAGGCGCGCGGCGTGCGTATCGATTCGCCACGGCTGAGCCCGTCATTGTAAACCACTGAATTGAGATTCAATGAAAGGACTAGAGAACGAAGGGAGTCAAATCGGATTTCACAGTTTGGAAAGAGTGTACGCAAGAGAGAGAGAGAGAGAGAGAGAGAGAGAGAGAGAGAGAGAGAGAGCAGCGGAGGGGATGCTGAGAGGAGAATGTACGCAGCTCGCGGGGATGAGGTTTTCAGAGGCGTGTGCAAGATTTCGCTTCGCTCAATTTTCGGTTTATCCTATTCTGGTGTACGCGTATCCTGTGCACTCCCCGCGTTTGGCGGATCCGACTCATATCCATTACCGCGGAGAGACGTGTGGGTCGACGACGCAGCTGCACCCTGAACATTTTCTGCCTCCTGCGTCAAGATGCGAACAAAATGCACACAATGCCCAGCCTGATTTTCGTCCTTTGTCGAGAATAAATCGCGACTCTTTCGGGCGGAATTGCAAGCTCTCTCTGTGCAGTGTGAGTGCCCTCTCTCTCTCCCTCTCTCTCTGTATTATATTAGGCTGGCCCATATTTGAGCTCTATTTTTTTTCCTTTTTTCACTATCCAATTATCTTCTTTAAACAAAAAAAAATGTTGTGAAATCTGCGAGCGGCCAAAAAATATTTAGAGGTCGCTCAAGCCTACTAAAAAGTCAGATTTTCATTAAAAAACAGATTTTTGTTTCGTTCACTTCTCGCCTATGAATTTTACGTGGTCAATGAATGTTCAATAAATATTCAGTGGTCGCTCCATAGCTTCGAAATGTTGAATTTCCGCCAATTTTTTTTTTACTTACCTCATTCATGAATTTGACGCTTAGTAAAACTTTCAAAACAATTGATTATTTTTCCTTAGAATCAGATTTTTCAAAGTTACCTCACACTCCTAACCCAAGAATTATAATCTTTGTTCTCATAAAATAATTCTTTAAAGCTCTTGTCCGTAAACAAAATTATAGGTCCCCGTTTTATTGGGTTAGAAGTGTGAGGTACCTTCAAAGAAACCGTTTCTAAAGAAAAAAAGCATTAATTGTTTTGAAAAACGAAGGGTTCAATTTATGAGTGAGAAGAGAAAAAATGCGCCACAATTGGAAATTTCGAAGCTCTTGAGAGACCATTAAATATTCCTTGGCCGGCTAAAGCTTTTGCGAGCTTAATTTGCAAATTATAAGTCTAAAATTCATGGGTCACAAGTGAACGAAAAAAATAATCGATTTTTTAATGAAAACTTGAATTTGTGGGAGGCTTGAGGGACCTCTAAATGTTTTTTGACCGCTGGCAGATTTTGCGACAATTTTTTCTTTCTTTATATTTGATAATTGGATGGTGAAATATATATATATTAAAATTTTGATTCGCGACCTCTAAATATTTTTTGACAACACCCCCCTTTCACGAAACTTCGTTTTTGGGTACCAACTAAAGGTTTTCGGGCACGATGGGTCAGAAAAAAAAAGTTACCCTGAAACGAATCACCCTAATATATATACACAAACATATATATGTATTTTTTCGTTCTATCTCATCCCATCTTATATTATTTATTTTTGTTTGATGTAAAAGTAACTTAAATGGGAACAATAACTATTATAATGATATTTTAATGTTTCCTACTCGGATATCGAAATATCAGTATTAGTCGAGACCATTATCGATTTTTCAATATCGTATTTTTCGTCCGATATTCCGATTTTTTGATATTATGGAAAAACCAGTATTCGTGGTCCAACAGGGAACATCACTTTGGTGTCCGCCTTCGATTTTGTTGAAACTCATATATGTAATAGAGCATTGAAAATTATTGGACACGTATCTTTTTTTATTCGTGGAAAACGGTTTTAAAGGGGCAAACCACACCTCGAAGAAAGGCGTGTCACCCTTTCATTTGTATTTTGTTTCAATACTTCTACAGTGAATTTTTCATCGCTTTACATTAGAAGAACTTTGGTATATGTTTAATTTAGATTGGTGGACTGCTTGTGAATGAAACTGCAAAATCACCCCTCGACACGCCTTTCTTTGAGGGTCGGTTTCCTCCCTTAGAACCGTTATTCCGCCAATAAAAATATACGTGTCTGAGAGTTTTCGATGCTCTATCACATAAGGTACCTCAGGTCTGTCGGCTAATAAGGCCTAAGTAACGAATATCGTATTTAAAATAACCGCACATGCTCAAGGCCACACTAACGGACGCCCATTGCACGAATATGCCGCTACAAGTTGCAGCGGCGCGATACCCCACTCCCCGCCGCCAGTGTTGCATCATCATTGCAGTTATTAAGGCCTACTAAATTTAACCATAGGCTTTATTATTCTCCTACTTCTTGTAGAGAAGTTTGTTTGTTTTAAAATGTATTTTACATTACTTTTAAGATGTTACGAATGTAAATAAGTAGTACGCATATTTGTTACTAATTAATTGCTCGTTATTTTTAGTGCCTCAATCCCGATGCCTCCAAAACGAGTGTCGTAGTCAGAAAACGACCTGGTGTCAGCTGTCCGAGCAGTGCAAAGAGGAACTTTGAGTTCATACAAAACTGCAGAGGATTATTGATCTCAAATACCAAACTTATTACCTATAGTTTAATTATTTAAGGGGTAAAGCCGTAGTAGAACTTTAAAAAAATCGATTTTTTTCGCTAAAACGGTGCTTTATCATCATAAGAATAAGTTACTATTCGATTTAAAGCAAGAATTTTTTTTCACCGCCTTGGAGCGTATAACGTAAGCCCACCTCTGGCACGGCCATAGAGTACCGCAAACTTTAAACGCGTTTTTCTCGAAATAGCTTTTTTCCAAGTGGCGTGACAAATAACTTCAACAATTTTCACTCGATTTACTTCAAATTTAAAAGTTATGTTCCTAATTGTATTTCGCAGATACGTACGTACGGAATTCCTAATTAAGGCGTTACCCCACTTGTAGCGCAAAAAAAAGACCTTTTTCATGAATTTTTTAAAAGAAAACTACAAAACTTTTTTAATCGATCAATATACCATCTTAAAGAACACATCTTGAAAAACTTTCAGTAATTTTTTTGTTGAAAAATATTACATTGTTTAGTGGCAAATGGCCGTCAATGAAATAATGTTTTTATATACACGGTTTGCGGTGACCAACATTGCGGCGAAGTGGATCATCTGAAAAAAAAAATGCGGATGGATTTAGTCAAATATAAGTATAAACTAGTCGTTAATCGGAGGATTTTAAAAAATATTCATTTTTCACAAAATGGCGGACAGTCAAAGTTAATGGTTCGATTTTAACGAAAAAAACGGCCGTTTTTTGGCTATAAAACGGCTATTTTTTTTCGAAAAAAAATCGAACGATTAAAGACTACATTTTTATGTATTAAATAAGCCTGCAAAATTTCAAGAAGATCGGTTTATTAGTGTTCGAGTAATCTTGGTCACCGACTTCAGAAATGCCATTTTGAGAAAAACGCGTTTAAAGTTTCAATTTCAGTTTACACGAAGAAAATATATTTTTTTGTAAACTTACATAGAGTCATCTATTCCGGGCCCATACAGAAGTATGGGCCCGGATACTTATACTTCAAAAAAATGCAATAAAAAAAACGATTTTTTCAAAATCGCAAATGGGGGTAACCCCTTAATCGAAAACTCTTCATTTTATGAGCAGTTTTATACGAAATTTTTCACTGGAAATTCATTCAAATACCTACAACTCAATTCAAATACCTACAACTTTTGAATAAAGCAATATTTTTTAAATTCCGTACGTACTTCTCTAGGTATTCTAATGTAGATTGACGAGAATTTTTGTTTTTTGTTCTTGGTAAAAAATTGTGGATGCCAAATGTCAGGCCGCGGAGCGTCTAAAAAAAGATAACAAAAGAAAATATTAGTAGCCGGCCATTTTGTACATCGAAAAAAAAAGATATATATTTTCCAACAGCTTGATATTCATACTAAATAGATGAGTAATAAATTTTATGAGTGAATCACTCTTTCATACGAAAAGAAATTAGTAATTCGCACATGATTTTATACTCGCTACTGTGGCCTAACCCCTTAAGTATGTCAAACCCGTACGCCTTATTATCCTACCCTAGTAAAATAAGGCCTACTATCAAGGTTTTTAAAAATATTTACTTATGTTTTTGTTTATGGTACAAGTTACCATTTTTCATTTATATTTTATAAAAACTGAACTTGAATAATGATTACAATAAAAAATGTCGATTAACTTGAATATTTTTCATTTTATTTGGAATACCCTTAGCTAGGCCTATTACCTGCAGGTACCTTATATGAGTTTCAATAAAATCGAAGGCGGGCACTTGAGTGATGTTCCTCGTAAGTCCAATATACCTGGCAAAAATAACAAATGTAATGGAAAAGCAAAAAAAAAATTGGAGAACATTATATTTTTATTCTACAACTTATAGACGTGTACGTGGACTGCGAATTGATGATGGAACAACGTCTGACGGGTACATTACTCCCCGTGTCTTTTTGCACAGTGTATTACAACGAGGAATGAAATTGACGAGATTGCTCTTAAATAGAGCAATCTCGTGTAATCAGTACTCAGACTTAGGGCTCGGAGAAATTACGTTAGCGTGTAATTTTCGACGCACCGTGACGGAGTCTCGGGGTGTGTCGACGCCGGCGCCCCCGTATAAACGTCGTCGGCCCGAGAGCGCCCCGTATTGCAGCATGTACATTCTAATTTGGTTACGCAAAAAGTGGAGGGTTGCAGTATTCGTAGACGCGTAGACAACGCGGGAGGTCTGAGAAAATGCTCGGTACACGGCTAATGGGAAATTAGTGGCCGAGAAAATCGATTTCCCGTACTTTGGTTACGAGAGGCTAGGAGAAAGGGCATCGGGAGGGGATTCATTTGCTGCACGCTACGTTGTGATGTGCCCCCGTGTTGCCCATCTCAGAGGATGTCTTCTTGAGCCCTTCGTCCTACGGCTGAAACGAATTGCCAAATTTGCAATGCACTGTTAAAATCTTCAGTATCGTGAGGCTGAAATAAAACAATTAGGGCTGGAATAGGATGCTGAGAGGGTGCTATCGATTTTGGATCGATTTTGGAAATTTTGTCACTCTGGACGAACGAAGATGGCGTGAAAGGGGCTGAAGCTTTTTTTTCTAAACTTTTGGTACCTGAAGATAGACGCTTTTAGAAATCTCTGGCACTTTGTCTCCGGATCCGTCAAATAGAACCGGAAAAGCGATTTTCTTGGGAACCTAAACTTGGAAATAAATCTTGAGAAATAAAGTTGGAACTCAAAAAACGGGTCGGTGCAATATTTTTTTTCGGATGAACGTATTAGGCAACGAGGTCGGGATTTTACACACAATTAATACGTAGTCTTGATAAGGGGGAGTTTTTTCAAATTTAAATATATTGATGAACAATGAAATTATTATTGTTCAACGGGATTATCAAGTCGGGCGTTTTCGGGCTTGATAGAATATGTGTATATATATATATATACACACAGGGTGGACCATTTAACGTGACCACCCCATATATCTCCGTTGCCTTAAGAGTGATGAAAAAATGTCAGGAAATAATTTGACCGTGACAAAATTGAATTTTTCACCACTGTATCAGCCTTTCGAAATCAATCTAATTACCTCCTGACATTTTTTTCGTCAGTCCAAAGGCAACGGAGATATTTGGGGTGGCCACGTTAAATGGTCCATTCTATATACAGGGTGTCCCTCTTATCTCTGGCACCCGAAATAACTCGGTAATTATCAACGTCACAAATAAATATTCCAGACAAAAATTGTACGGGGTGAAGCGCCGCCGTGTAAAAAAATTAAACACGGATGCTTTCACACGATTTATCGCCAATCTTAAAATTTGCTATCTCGGCAAAGCCATATAAGTTATTCATTTTTGTATTGCCTTCAACATTTTCTATATAACACTAAAATCACAAAAAATAACAGAAACCAACATAACATACAAAAAATACCAAGATAAAAAATACAAAGAAAGCAAAAAGTAGAATAAAGTACAAAAAAACAAACACAGACTAAAATTAAAAAAGGAAAAAATATCATAGTATCCAAAAAAAGCAAAAAAAATATGCACTTTAAAGCCTAAACTGTAACCTCCCCGTGGTAAAGTGCGTAAGTAGATAATATCGAATCTGACACAGTTTAGCAAAATATACTTATTGGAGTATTATCCCACTAAAACTTGGAAAATAATGGTTTTAGACGAAACCTGTATGGAACATAAAATATCAGTATTTTAATAGGGTACAACTTTCGTATAAGACATTTTTCTCTAAGATTAATATTTGTTAAAATAAAATAGAAAAACTATAAAACAACCGTTTTTTTTGTTTTGACCTTGAAAATAAAATTTGCGGGTATTTTCACTATCATATTCGTGATCAGCGAGTCAAAATACATAAGTACACGAAGTTCTAAATTATTCGGAGGTGTGGACTTTTCGGAAGTACACCCCTTTTTTGGCCAGTGGATTCCCATACATGGCGAAATCCTTGGGCTTTTCGGGATCAAAGCACGTTATACTTAACCAGGACCCTGTAGGTCATTAAGTATTTATGGGGCAACGGTCTCCGTCAATAAGCGAGGATGATCGACTCTTTAAATTTCCAAGGAGCTAAAGTGACTTGGGAGAATTTCTCGACGACGAATCGTCACAGACATGCGCGTAATTGAATGTAAATATGATCCGAAGTTTGCCCAAAGTCCGTTAAATATAGACAACCGAAGAGTCTACCAGTCTGGGCGAAGTAACGTGGCTTCTACCCTTCGTGCGTTTGCCGTTCCTCGTCACTCCGCGCCTCCCTCGGATAGAGACAGCTCTGTGGCAATGTATACCCTCCAATGAAATCCTTTTGCCGATTCCTACTACTTTAAACTTTCTCTGATCGTCTAATCGAAGAATCCAGCATCGGTGCCGTAATGCCAAAGTCATCTTTGGTACAAATTCCTCGTGCCTGGAACGCCAAGGTTCTGGAACGTCCACCAGTCAAAATAATCGCGAATGATTATTCATCGACCAATCAGCAGCTCGCATTCGATGATTATTTTTACGTGACACCTGTCAAATTCAGGTTATATTCGGAACGTAGGGGAAAGGTGTACGAGATGATCCCCTTAAGGTAGTTAGTTTTCGGAAGAAAACCCGGAAGTCAAACTGACAATTTTAATCAATTTTATTTTTTTCTTTCTAATGTTTAAAATACATACAATTTAATCACATAAAGAAGTATTTTCATTTTGGTACCCATTAGAATGAAAATGTATGATGATTTTCATAAATACTTACAATCGACATTGGTTATTGAGCACTCGGTTGATCATTATTGACTTTACTAATGAGTTCATTTTTTAAGCAGTCGGCAACGCTACTTAAGGCCTTATAGGCCACAGTAATGGGTATAAAATCATGTGCGAATTTAACAATTTTTTTTCGTATGAAAAAGTGATTCACTCGTAAAATTAATCACACATCTATTTACTATGAATATCAAGCTGTTAGAAAATATATATATTTTTTCGATGTACAAAATGGCCGACTACTAATATTTTCTTTTGTTATCTTTTTTTAGGCGCTCCGCGGCGTGACGTTTAGCATCCACAATTTTTTACCTAAAACAAAAAACAAAAATTCTCGGCAATCTATATTAGAATGCCTAGAGAAGTACGTACGGAATTTAAAAAATATTGTTTTATCCAAAAGTTGTAGGTATTTGAACTTAAGAAATGAATTTTCAGTGAACAGTTTCGTTATAACTGCTCATAAACTGTTCATAAAATGAAAAGTTTTCGATTAATCAGACATTCCGTACGTACTTCTCTGCGAAATGCAATTAGGAACATAACTTTCAAATTTAAAGTAAATCGAGTGAAAATTGTTGAAGTTATTTGTCACGTCAATTGGAAAAAAAAAGCTGTTTCGAGAAGTTTCGAGTAGTCGGCCGTTTTGTACAGCGAAAAAAATGCTAACAGCTTGATATTCATACTAAATAGATGTGTAATTAATTTTATGAGTGAATCACTTTTTCGTACGAAAAAAATTGTTAAATTCGCACGTGATTTTATACCCGTTACTGTGGCCTAAGGCCTTAAGCTCACTTTAGAAGAATTCAAATATCACCTTCCAACGACTCGACGAATGTCAAAAAATGGCCTAATTACGTGTATTCATCTTTCATCTTCAGGTAAATATACAGAACGAAAACAGAACGAAATTTTAAAGGTTTCTAAATAAGAATGTTTACAGCCGTTCTTCATATGAATATTTGTATACGTAATAATCAATTGAAAAAAAAATTAAGTTCTAGAATCAACATATTTTGATTCATTTTTTATCCTTCGTTTTATTTTTACTTTTATTCTATTCATATTGCATTTAGCATGACCTGCAGCGTAGGCATTCGGCGACATTCATATCGCATTCTGCGTGAATTGCCCTCTAGGAATTTCCCCTAGCAATCACAGCTGACGCTCCGATCACTGTTTAGAGAGAGACAGATGTCGCATAGCAAAATTTAATAAATTATTGTGAAACAATTACACGGTGGATCAGCTACATTTCTTGCAGGTGAATTCCGTATTCATCTAACATTCGAATAAAAAGTTTTGTTTGTTGGGTCAAACGACTACGTTTTACGTAAAGTTATCATTTCCGGTAAATTTTTCGGAGGTTACGTTTGAGTGCGTTTATTTTAGGCCAACTTTAAACGTTTATATCTCGGAAATGGTACGGTGGAGTGGCTTAAACTTTTTTTTTCAACGTGGTTAATGACATATTATGTCTTTCTGACAAAGAAAATAGGAAGTTAAACGGTAGCCGATTTTTGAATTTTTTCTTCCGAACCACCTTAAGGGAGAATTCTCGTAATTTCAAAGATATTCAACATAATTAAGATTTGAAAGCGTTTACTACTGGCATATTTACCTATCTTACGATTTGCATATTCAGAATATTCAATTTACTGGGGTTTTAATAAAAATATTTTCTTTTTTTCAAAATCCCAAATAGGGTTTTACAATCGGCACAGTAATGGCCCACGACTGGTTGCCAGAGACCAAACGATGGCGCGGTAATGGCTATACAAACGGGCCAGATCCGCACCATGCATGGTTGGTAATGGTAAACCATGAATGGCTGCTAAGACTGGGCCAACTATCATACGCCCATATTGGCCCAGCAACAGCTGCCGGATCTTCTGCCGGAAATGAAAAACAAAAAATTGACAAATTATGAATATAAAAATTCTAGTAGTATCTTTTTTGTTTTCTTCTGCTTTACTTATGTCCATGTACATAGAATAATTGCATTAAAAACGCTTTCTGCATTGTTCAAGTTTTTACCTTTCATCGGGATCGAACCTGCGCCTTTCGTTCTAGTGTCGAGCGCTCTACCCACTTAGCCATTGATAACACTTACAGAATCCATCGTTTGTTCGTTTCTTACTTTGATGCCGATAATTTTATTCGTGACATTAAAGTTTACCGACAATTTTTTTGGTCCATTTAGGCTGTAAAAATAACTCGCTCGTTTTGGGTGAAGTTCCGAAAAGCATACTTCTCTGATCGAGCTGAAATTTTGCACCGAACTTCCTCTCATTATCCTAAGAGAAACCGTTAACGGATTTTTGACGACTAGCAATAGTTTTCCATATATCGCATTGCAAAATTTATTATTTCACGCCATACGAGTATATCTATTTATCCGATAGATACCCCCCACTCCTCCGGCCGCGCTGCTTCCTGGCAAACAGTGCTCGCCCGTATGTGCATATCACTTGCCATGTGGGATGGGTTTGTTTGGGTTTATTTAAAATAGTAGAAGCGCAGTACAATAAATAATTTTCAATATACGATATATCCAAAACTATTGCTAGTCGCCAATATCCTTTTAAAGGTTCTCTTAAAATATTGAAAAGAAGGTCGGTGCAAAATTTCAGCTTCATCAGTCGGATATGCTTTTCGAAACCTTATCCCTTGTTTTTACGTGTTAGAGTTTAACGACCTGCATTTGCAAAACGCCCAAAAACAAACCATCAATGGCTGGAATAGATCTGGCAAGCCGTTCATCCGCCTACGATACCCCAATGCTGATCGCCATATTATCGGTGCGATGGTATTGGCCCACCAATGGCTGGCATAGATCTGGCAAGCCGTTCATCTGCCTACGATACCCCAATGCTGATCGCCATATTATCGGTGCGATAGTATTGGCCCACGAATGGCTGGCATAGATCTGGCAAGCCGTTCATCCGCCTACAGTACCCCAATGCTGGTCGACGAATTATTGGCCGATTATCAGCAAGCCGTTTAATAGCTGAATGCTGGCATTTTTGTTACGACAGGCGACCCTATATGGGATCTTACATAAGGATTATTTCGGATACCCCGGTGTCCATGATAATCCCGAGGGTATGAACAAGATGATCCCCCGAATCATCTTGCCTCTATTTCGGGATTTTTTTTTATTTTGGAGACATTAAGTGAATATAAATAAAAATTAGCTAGAGTTTGCAACACTTTTATATATAGGATATTCCACGCCATTTCAGCTAGCCCGTGACCGCGACCTTTTTTGGTTTTTCTGATTTTGTTTGTAAATTTGTACCCCATGAAAGGAATATCTACATCAATTTTTAGATTTTTATCTCTCCTCTTTAAGGAGTTATAATTTTCCAAAAAATGTCGATTTCAGAAGTTTTGGATACGTTTAAACGCTGATAACTCCTTGACTAATTGAGATATCGACAAATAGCACTATATATTTTTTTTCATTTTGGAGTATATTTTCGTTTAAAACAATGGAAAAAAAATTATTTATTATCGATGTCAACGTTTTTTTCTTCTTCTAAAGTGGAAACTATTTTTTTTAAAGATGATTGCCTTAAAAAAAATGAAAGCTTCTCCAACATAGAGTGACCCATTCTATGATTCTTAAGACTAGTCTCATCGTGGGCCCATTTTTCCTTCTATTTTTTTTTCTTCAAATTAATCAAATTTTTTTTAAACGATTTTTATAACTTTTATGTCCAATAATGCTATTAATGATTGTGTGATTTCCAATTCGGCTTCGACAGGTCAAAAACTGTTTATTTTTCATTTGTACTGAATTTAACAAAAAAAAGTGGTTTCGAATAATTTTTTTTCGTTAAATTCAGCACAAATTGAAAATACACCGTTTCAGGCCTGTCGAAGCCGAATCGGAAATGACAAAATCATTAATAGCATTATTGGAAATTAAAATTATGAAAATCGTCTAAAAAAATACGATTAAATCGAAAAAAAATAGAAGAAAAATGGACCCACGATGAGGCTAGTCTTAAAAATCACAGAATGGGTCAATCTATTTTAGAGAATTTGTTGAAAAAAAAATGACAATCATTTTTTCACTTCAGAGAGAGTTTTCACTTTAGAAGCAAAAAAACATTTACATTGATGATTGTTGATTTTTTTCAGACTTTTTAAAGACAGTATGTTTGAAAAAGGAAAAAGATATATGGTGGCTTTTGTCGATATCTCAATTAGTTCAGGAGTTATCAGCGTTTAAACGTTTCCAAAATTTTTGAAATCGACATTTTTTGGAAAATTATAACTCCTAAAAGAGAAGAGATAAAAATCGAAAAATTGGTTTGGATATTCCTTTAATGGGGTAAAATTTTACAACAAAAAAAAATCAGGAAAACCAAAAAATGGTCGGGTTCACGGGCTAGCGGAAATGGCGTAGAATGTCTTATAAATTAATCATAGGTATAGAAGAAAAACTGAACTTACAAGTTATATTACCTTTATAATATAAGTTTTATCTCACCCAACTAGAATTAAACTAAACCAGTCTACTACAGCCAGACTCAAATCACTCAGGTATATCAATTATTATTTGTGAGATCAATTATACATTAATAGTGTAGTTTGAACATAATTAGACAATCTTATTATATAATTAAGACAATAAACTCGAGATCATCTTGTACACCTAGAAGAGAATCATCGTGCCCCAAACTTGACGTTTTCATTCATAGCTTGGTAACATAACCTATAAGTATTACACTGTTACCACGCCAACCAAAACCCAAGTTAAGCATATTATAAAGCCACATACACAACAATGATTGCAACTGACAGTATACAATAAAAGTTACCTGAGCTTATGGCAAATTCTCACTTTAGACGCTAAAGAAAGCCATTTTCATTCATTTTTTTGATACGTTTATATTACAGCTATTGATATAAACGTTGTTACACTTAATAAAAACACTTTCGAAATACATTTAAAAAAAATGTTTTCAAGTCACTATTTATAGACGAAAGTGGTAGTTAAAAAAATGTCCTAAAAAATCGTCTGCACTGTTGATGAAATCTCGGAGATGGATCGTCCGAAACAAAAAAATCAAACGGTTGTAGATTCAGCATGTTAATTGCTATAGCGCATATCATGCGATTTTTGCTATATGCAAAAATAATAAAATGGCGGACATTTTTCGAAAAAAAACGTGTTTTTTCACCGTTTTTGGCAAAAAAAAAGTAAATATCAAAATTTAAAAAATCCTTTATATGCACTATAGCTATAGTTACAAAGAATATGTGTATTCCCTATTTTTTTTCCCCTATCGCTTGCACCGCCATCATGAATTGACTCACGCGGGGCGAGGAGGGGCCGCTACATTTTACCAAAGAATACCACTAGATAGCGTTAATAGTTTCGTCGCAATTGAAAATGATCATCTTACGTCAGCGGGACTTCACCTTTAAATGTAAATGGAAGAACCAGAACGAGGGAATTTGCAGGCAGCGTTGCGAAATTTGTAATGAAAAAGTAATGCATTATTCATTACTTTTTTAATGGGTAATGAACAAATATTTCATTACCCATTGCATTCAGTAATGTAAAAAAATCCCATTACTCATTACATTATATTTTGTATTGTAAGAAAATTTCATTACTTATTACATTGGTATTTGTAATGTGAAAAATTTCAATGGCTCATTACATTACATTTTTTAATGTGAAACGTTTTCTTTACAAAATGCAATGTAATGGGTAATGGAATTTGTTCACATTACTAATGTAATGTAAAAAATCTCCATTACTCATTTCATTGCACTTTGTAATCTTTTTCATTACCCATTACATTGTAATGGGTAATGAAAATATTTCACCTTACAAAATGTAAAGTAATGGGTAATGAAATTTGTTTTCATTACAAAATGTAAAGTAATGAGTAATGAAAACGCTAATGCATTACAAAAAGTAATGCATTATTTGCAACCCTGTTCGCAGGTCGATTCATTTTTCATTGGATCCCGGACACTTCGCGATCTTTCGTACGTACACCTCCTCCGATTCTCTACGTGCCCTCGTCTAGCCCTTCCCGCTTCGGATGTCTCTTCTATTTCTATCCAACAACCGTAGTTGCTATTCAATTTTCCTCCAGTGTTGCATTATTCAGTACGGCGCCAAGACATCTGACGGTCTCTATTTCCGCCAGAATCAGCGACGACTCCGTGGCGCTCGGGTCACGCTGTACACTGCTCGAGCTCTTCCCCCGTAGATTTTCCTGTTTACCATCGTAGCAAATAGCACTTTCACGCTCGTAATACCCCGCAGACTCTATCGTACGACTAGGCAACGTGAGCTTCGATGCCGTAGACAATTATACCGCAGGTACTTCTGACCATCGACTGTCATTCCTGTAGTGTCCTTGCGGATGAGAGCTCCTCTCGGACAGAAACCCCTGCTCGTTTATTTAGGACTGCACCTTTGCGTAATTTACCCTCACTAATCAAAGCCACTCTGGTCACCGAGAACAGTGAAGTGAATTTGTATTGTTTGGGGAACATTTAATTTCTAACTCAAGGGGGGATCCCTCTCTGGAAATTTCAAAAAATCGGTTTTTTGCATATTGTTATAGTGTGAACTTTGAAGAATATTTTGAGACCAACCGGACCCTGAAATTCTAAAAATTAACGAAGTTACACCTATTTTAGTGGAACAGTATGTAAAGTTAAGGCCTTAGGCCACTCTAGAGGCCGAAAAAATAGGTTTGCTGGGGATTTTTTTTCAGAAAAACTACAAAATAAATTGAGATTACGAAAAAGGGTGTTTATTATACATATCAGTGACTGTATACAATAATTTTTTGGAAGCGATTAATTTCAAAATGGCGCCTGTGCAGCGTTTATCTCAAAACTGCATTTTTTAAGTTGGCCGGAAACATAACTCAGACAATGTTCAACCGATTCACTTGAAATGTTGAATATATCTTGAAAAAGACATTGTCTATGGAAGTACGTAGGATTTTTTTTATATTGCATAGTTCATTTGTTATGAACGATTTTTTAGCCAAATTTTCGGAAAATGAAAAATTTTCCAAAAAAATCTTCAGATAATTGTTACCCTTTTAATTCAACACCCTTTTTTGTAATCTCGATTTATTTTGTAGTTTTTCTGAGAAAAAAATCCCCAAAAAACCTATTTTTCGGCCTCTAGAGTGGCCTAACCCCTTAAGGATGATTCGCGTGTAACGAAAGCGGATATCAAACCACAAGAACACTCAAAACAGGCACGAACTGCCCGCAGATTGCATAGATTACGTGTGCAACGCGACCTCGATGATGAGGAAGGACACTTATATGGTGCTGGAATCGCTGACTATCGGTAAGACGACAATATTTCACAAGATCGTGTAAGCTATGTACCAAAACTTTGAACACGCTTATCTCGAAACTACATATATTGACACGGTGGGATTGATATCTTGAGTAACTTTCACACTATTGACTTGAATTATTGGACATTTTTTTATTCAACATTTTTTTATTGGATGAACCTTTTGTTAATAACAATGACTTCAGCATGCTGTTTTTGAAGAGACAAATGAGGTTTTCGTTGGAGAAGCTGTCATTTTTCGTATTTTTCGAAATTCCGGAAAGTGGATCGTGAGCCCATGGCCAGTTGGATATATTTGAAGAAATTTTGTTTTATTTTCGTTGTAGATGACATTTGAGCCTGATAGAGATCCCGCTGTTTCGGGCCTTGCCGCTGGAGGACTGCAGCGATAACTGCAGCACCATGAACACTTTGAAAGACTTTCTTCCGAAAAAAATACATGGTAACCATAAACACGTGTACAACATGCTGGGAAAAAAAATGTATACCAACCAATGTTTTACTAGAAAGAAAATCATCATTTTGACCCTCCAAATTGGGCTTCCAAAGAGGTATAGCCCTTTAAAATTCTCTCGGCAATACACTCATTACGCTAAGACTGCAAAAAAAATGTCTTCCTGGTGCTGACGAATGGCAATTTGAAAATTCGGAAAACTAAAACTGGTGAAACCATTTTGGAGCCGGCCCATTGGAGGTTCGACAGTGTCCAATAAGCACAATTGTTTTTGCATACGGTGGTTTGCATGATTACAGACGCATTGATAACCTTTGTTATTCTTAATTCACGCATTGTTAAACAATATTTTAAAATGTTTCCAACTTGAATGGCAAATCCTGGAACAGACTTCTTTGTGCCTAGTGACTTCCGGTCACATCAAAACTGTAGTATTTTTCGTGGGGTTCATTCTTACCGAGTCATTGTCATTACATTCCAACCATCTTTGAGGCCTCTGGGAAACTGAGGGTCTGGTGACATGTTGCGAGTAATAAGACGAGCGTGAAGGCACACATCTCTATTCCTACATAGACCTTCTCTGAGGGTTAAAATGTCTCGTGGAGAGCAAATTGCGCTGAATTCTCCACCTTAGAGAGAGTGTGTGTGTGAGAGAGAGAGAGAGAGAGAGAGAGAGAGCCCGAAGGTGCGCAAACGTCAACAATAACAGTTAGCAGTTTACATTTCATTAGCAAGAGTATAAGCGTGTCTGAAGTCTCTATGCAACTGCTTACTGGTAGGTACGTTTTCTTACGACACCTCCAAGTTTACCTATTCTAACAGGTCGTTCGTTAACGCCTCCTTGAATTACTATTTCACTGTGTTGTACCAAGAGAACGCACTCCCGTTCCAACGAAAGATAATGTCTCATGTAATGTTTCGTGGCAGAATTTTGTGCACTTGGTCGGATACAAATTTGCCGATTAGTTCCTCTGGAACAAATTTTTTATGCGTCACATACCTCAAAAATCATTTTGTTGAAGTTTGCATCGTTGGAATGTAACGATTATTTGTTTGCTTTTTTGTTTCATTTTCCATTTCTTCATTTTTATCAATACGCAAAGCCTGCTGTTTCGGATTGAGATCATAAATCGCTAATAAGTATACGTGAAAAGGTTTAAGTGGATTTCACAGCCTAAATCGGCCAAAAAGATTGAACTATCGTGAAGAATCCATTATCGTAGCATTCCGAACATCCGAAAATCGCCGTTTTTCGGAATTAATTTTCGAAACGTTTATCGTGAAAAGTTCGGCTGAATATCCATCATACTTTATTTACTGATACTTGGACGGTAAATTTTATTTTTTTATTTAACAATAAACTATTCATGATCGTGCATGTTGTACGGGGCTTTGTTGGAAATACCTTTTTTCTTACAAAATAATGGCAAGGTAATAAACCGTGGAGAAAACTTAAAAAAAATCGAATAAAAAAAAATTGGTTGTTAGGTTTCGAAGTCAATACACTTTTTGTGACAAGTCACGTGCTTTCAATGCTTATCAAAAAAAATTCCAAACGAAAAACGAAAAAAGTATGCCAACCAAACATAAAGAACATAAAGATTCTTGATTCGAAAAGATGTTGCGTTGAAAAGATTTGAAAAAAAAACGGTTTGAAGATTTAAAAAAATGGGAAAAACGAATTGAAAACGAAAACTAAAATTAAAAATATATCACTCACTAACTAAAATAGTAACATAAACTATAATTCAAAACATAGAACATAACATAACAAGAATCTGAATAGATTCGTGATTTGAAAATTTCTTAGATTAAAAAGATTTTTAAAAATCTCGATTTTTTGAAGATTTATTGAAGATTGGAAAAAAGATGTGAAGGAAAATTGGATAGACAAATTAAAAACTATTCAAGTTCTCGTGTAGACTGTCTCGAAAAATCTAGTTTCGAGAAAAACGCATTTAAATCAAACTGCGCCCAAGCCACATTTGCCCTCATTACTCCACCCCGAATAAAGTTTTCAGAACAATTTTTAAAAGACCCTCATGAGTCTAATAAATAATAATCAACAGTAAGTTATCGATTTTCCCAAATTTTGACGTTCAATCAAGCATTTTACTCAAAATGCTGGAGACATGTAACTCCTGAAAGAACTATCGATCCTCCATTAGCTCAGATGCCACAGCTAATGTGAATTCTAATTTCAACAAACCCACCCAAAATGTATTTTGTCCTCTAAATTCCCTAGGAATATTTCTTCCAAAAATAATATTTACTTCCACAACAATTGACAAGAATAACAGCCATATTGATAACCAGATCTGAGTGAATCCTAATAAGACAGGATATCCTGATAAAACATCCAGGTGGTTCAGATTGGCAACGTGATCAAATTTCCGACAGAGCATCTCGACTCACAATAACTTCGTTAAGAAGTTATTCGGTGCGTGGCGTGTTTTCGTTTCAGACCTGTAGGCGGTTTGGTGGGTATTAGAGAAACAACCTCGTTATGCCAGAATTACGGGAAATTGGCGTCATCTATCCTTTTGCGGTTTGGGGCACGAGAAGAGGGGACGGAGAGTTTCTCTTCCTGGCGACAAAGCGAACGAAATTCAGCTTGGCGTCTGTCGGAGCATGGGGTGGCCATCGTCGTAGAAATATGGGCTGCACAGGCTGCGAAGTATGAAGCCTCTATTGGGTATCAGACTCTTGCGCTTGACCACAATCCATATAGTAGCATTCTGGACCTGCTGGCTCGATAACATTCCAAAGCCTCGGAATGCAAGACCACATGAGTTTGACTATAATTAACAACGGACTGACAACTAATTTCATAGTTGGGCTATGCGAAGCCTGATGTTAGAGAGGGAAGAGTAAAAGCACCTTAAACCCAAACAAGATGTAAGATGTAAGAGTGAAGGCATCTTAAACCCAAACAAGAGATAAGCCGCAGGACAAGCTCATAGCAGACAGAGTGGTTGAGGTCAGTGCCACTTTTCTATTCCTTGAATCCAGCAGAACTTGATAACCCGGTCAAAAGTTTGAGAACGTAAAACTCAGATAACTTTTGAATTTGCGCTTCGTCTCTCGCTCGTTCCAGCCCTCATCTTTTCGCCATTCCATTATCTCATCGTCAAAGGAAAAGCTAGTAGGGCCGTGTGGATGAATAAGATCGTTCGGGTATGAAGCCGCTATATAGCTCATCTCATTATAGCGGATGAAGTGACTTTCGCTTGCACAAGTTGTTGCCCTCATGCAACGTTGCCTGCTTGCGTAACTGCCCGGCAGCCGAACTGCATCCTTCCAAAGTCACATGAAATGATACCAACTCTTCAATATGAATTTTATGGAAAACGGGCCAAAAGGGCAAGAGTCGCTTGGGTCGCGAACGATGCACCTTGAAGGTTTTTGCATCACCTGAAAGCGGCTCTCAAACCCTTTTGCCTATCCCGCTTCTTACGGACTTACAACTCTTTTTTTCGACATCACAACTTCTCTGAGCATCGTTCATCTTCGGTGCCTTTCTCTGCTGTCGTTTCGCTCAAGTTGCACCGTTCGAGTTCCGGGAGGGATGTTCTATTTCGCTCTTTTCCAAGTTCACTTGGGTCTTTTGGTTCCTTTCTTTTCACATCTTTCTGATCTTCTGCGCTTCGGATCAAACTGATTTCAACTATATGTGGCAGAGTAGAACTTCTCAATGACCAATTCCCAGCTAACCAACTTCTAGGTGGCTAGCTGCCAGCACTCCTGGATTTGCTAATAGCCCGTATAGGCCTATTAGCAAATCCATATTAGTTGCCTAGTGGCGGCAGACATTAGGAGGCGGTGGATTTCAGAGGCATCTAAAATGGCCTAGGTAAATACAAGTGATCAAGATATGAGGGGCGGCACAAAGTCAAGTGGCCTATACTTAACAAAGCTATAAATCCGGCACTGCTTCCAAGTATCCAGCTCCAGCCAATCAATGTCCAGCTAACCAACTTCGAGCTCACCAGCCCCCAGCTGATCAACTTCCAACTGACTTCCAGTGCAGCATCATCACCCAGAAAAGATGCAAGTCTAAAAGAAGTAAACCGTTCCGTGGACCACAGTATTGCAGCTCCGAATCTCAACCTGGATCGAACAGTCGATCAATCAGAATGCAAAACCATTTTCATCGTGTGAAACTAGAATGGCAATTCATCACCATTCTAAGCCTAATGGTAAACCATTACCATTTTGTATTATCCATCCAATAGAAACTTGTGCATCATGCTAATGCAAGATCCCCGAGTTCATCGTCCACAACGAAACTAAGACGTTTGATTAAAACGTTGGGAATGCCAAAGTTACCTCTTGAAGATGTTCAATGTGGGAATCATACTAGTTTCCCAAAACTACTTGATCTTTCGTATCACGAAAGACCTTGTCCCTCACTATCAGACTACTTCCATACCATTCTTCCATCTCGCTCTGTCGAGATACAGTCTCGACCTAGACGAGTACCTCGAATGGAAACACTTCAAAAGCTGAGGGATGTCTAAGCTGAATCGTCGGCAATCGCGGTTAAGATGGACTCGCCCGATCTTTTTGCGTATTCATCTCGTTCCGTGAGAATGAGAGAGGGATGGATGAGAAATCGCGAGAGTGAGAGGAAAAATGTGAAGGAAGACAGATAGAAAGAGCACGAATACTCAAATTCCCTCGGGGCCACGAGTGTAAGAAGATGTAAATTACTCTCAACGTCCGTGCCATTTCCGTGAAAGAAGTTTATCGTCGGCACGGCCACCTTGGCCTGGTGAACAGCCCGCGGCGTTTGCGCATCCACCCGCGCTACATACACCAGCTCATGCGCTTCATGCTCTCTCTTTTTCCCTCTTTTGCGCCATGCAACGGTTGCGTCGTAAACGCATACGAAAACTTGGGAGCGTATGTCCGTATAAAAAGACGCATGCGACAGATACATACGTACGTAGGAACCTCATCGCACCTCTCGCCGATTTCGAATGAGTACTCACTCGAGTGCGTGAATACCACGAGCATATAGTTGTTGCTTTGCTCCTTTTTTAACTTTCGTTGTTGCGTCTCAAAGGTCTCTTGGCTCGTGCGCAAGCGTCCGCTCATCTCGAAAGTGAGTATATTATCGTTCACGCACAAGCGTGTGTCTACGTACTCGAGATGAGGCCAGATGAGAGTTCACGAGAAGAAGAGTGACATAAAGCAGCGTATACCCAACCGCCAAGTGTTGAACGCACGCAATATAGGTCCATCGTCGTTTTGGTCTCTTCCTCTCTTCTTATTATCTCTTGCTTCGGTCTTTTCCTCCTCGCTGTCCCTCACTGTCCTTCGTATTTTCGAGCTTGAGAGACCCGCCTCCACGGATGGACTCCTCGTCGTATTTATGAGCCGCGGAACATCTTCATCCATATTTACCGGCCGATGGTATAAATCACCGGTCTTCACGTATGGCAAAACGAGCGAGGTCGTGTCAAAGACCGGCTAGGCTGTGATGCTTCGACACCCCACGTGACGTGGGGCCCGGGTGCGACCAGGTTGGCGATCACCTCTTTTTTCTGATTGCACGCTGTGTTGGGTACACTTCTGCTTTTACGAGGTGGATGCTGTATCGTGACTGGTGATCTTCGATACCATCATCGTCATCCTTCACTTTTCCTGTTTTTTGGGAGGCTGAGGTGGCAACCTACCGTAGTCCGAAAACGTCACAGTGCGGATTTGACGTAGACCCTACAAGAGCAAATCCAGATGAGTCATATTCCTGAGCAGATCTGGTAAGAAAGCGCGCAGCATGTTGTCTTCCAAGCTACCATCAAGTGGCATTGGACGTGCTAGTTTTCTGACTACATCAACAAATATCAGCAGATGGATGGAGTGACCTACAGCATGTCGCGTAAGCTCTTGCGTTCCCGGTTTTACTGGAAACAGTTTATGGGTCTATTAACTTATGTCTGCAACCTGTCTTGTGGGATAATTGTAGGCCAAACTTAAACCGAATGTCCTAATGCCGAAACACTTGCTACGACACTTCAGAAGACTGCAATGCGTAATCTCCGTTCGATTGGCACTTCCGCTATAATGAGTGCACATTTACGGGGCCAAATGTATCAATCGTAGGATCTTTGATTCAAGGTTAACCTATAATTGGGACGAAAAGTCACTTGTTTCGATGATAGGCAAGTTGAGGTCTTTCTACAGAATGGACGACATAATCGGAGATCGTGGCGACTCGTCCGTCATATGATCCACCTGACGGCTTTTTCATTCAATAATTTAAAAAAACGTACAGGTCCATTCAACAGTATCCTCAAAAACGAGAACCTGCACGATTCCTGTGCAGCACCAAAACTACCTGTTTGCATTATTCGGATATGTGATACTTGATTGTATTGGGAGTACAAATAAGTCTCCGCCTTTGACAAGAGATGGCCCCACCAGGAGGTTATGGTTGAAATGGTCAGATGTAAAACGTCATATCGTAAAGTTGGACATCTCGCAAGACCATACTCTTGAAATATTAGCGATTTTGTATGAGCATCACATAATTTTTTCATGCGAAAATGTCGAGGTTTGAGCCGTATGGGCGTCATTTGCGGGAAGTTTTGATTCACTTCTGTAATTTGAGGAAATCCGCAGCTGAGGCGCATCGATTTCTCGTAGAAGCATATGGTAAGGCTGCTTTCAGTGAGAGAAGTTGTCGTGAGTGGTTTAAAATGTTTGAGAATGGTGAGCTTGACGTCGAAAACAAAGAACGTAGCGGAAGGCCGAAAGTGTACGAAGACGCGGAATTGGAAGCATTATTGGAGGGAGATTCGTGCCAAACGCAAGAAGAACTTGCACTCACATTAGGAGTGACGCAACAAGCAATTTCACATCGTTTAAAATCGTTGGGAGTGATTCAAAAGCAAGGAAATTAATTTCCATCTGAACTGAAGCCGAGAAACGTTGAACGCCGATTTTGCATATGTGAAATGCTGCTTGCCAGGCATAAGCGAAAGAGTCACTCATAACACTCAATTGGGAAGTTTTACCCCACCCGCCGTATTCACCAGACATTGCTCCTCGATCGATGACGCACGGCCTGTCTGAGCAGCACTTCACATCGTATGAAGATACCAAAAATTGCGGCGAGTTGTGGATAGCCTCAAAAGATGAAGCGTTCTTCCGACGCGGTATCCATATGCTGCCGGAAAGATGGAAAAAAAGTAGTGGCTAGCTATGGACAATACTTTCAATAAAACATAAAGTACCGTTCTTTCACAATAACTGCCCAATTTTTTATTAAGAGGCTATACCAGTGTGACACTTAAAAAAAACGATTTTTTTGCCTTTTTCGACAGTTTATACCTTCAAGAATATCCTGTAAAAATTTCAAGGCCGTATCTCTATCATTCTATCTTGCAAAAATCGATAGTTAAATCTTTAAAAGCGTTTTTCTCGAAATGAGATTTTTCAAATTTGCTGACATTGTAACTCAAAGAGCAATTATCCGATTGACTTGAAATTTGAACTGAGTACTCTTGAATATATTTGCTCTACAACAACGTAGGATATTTTTGATTTAATGAACATTGACGGTTTGGCATTGAAAAAACGACCATTTTATAGGCAAGAAAACATACTTTTTTACATAACTACGCCATTTTGTTAGATTTCGATATTTTTCGAAAATCCTCCGTCATTGTACAGGAAATACCTTCCAGTTTAACGACATTTTTTCCTTTTTCGGTTTCAGCTACTCAGTCGGCCGGAATCATGTCAGCAGTGGAGGAACTTTTTGTTGCGCCTCCGAAGGCAGCGCATAAGTCGCTTGGATCTCAATATTTTTCTATGAAAAAATTATGTAATATAGGTCAAATATAGCCAAATATATTCTTAATTTTCCGAAACATTCAATTGAGTACTTTTCGTCCAAGAAATTCCCGAAAATGACCCAAATTTTCAGCGTTCACACTGGTATAGCCCCTTAGAAAAAATGGCGCAAACTTATTTGTACTCTCAATATCTTTTGCGGAATATCAACCCATTTTTGGGCTATGACGTGTCTGGAATATGACAGCTCACATCTTTGAAATATGTATAGAAGAGTCTGTATTTCCATTACGCGAGATGTTCGACCGTTCAATTTGCATTTAAAGTACCATATCGCCGAAGAGTAGGTAATGAAAATGGACCCCCCTAGGAGTTGCGTTTATCGATATTTGATTGCTTGTATTGCGGCTCGGCGATCATTGCCCAAAGTGGATGCAGGACGAAATATGTGTACGTGCGCATATACCTTGATGCATCAAAGGCAGATGGGCATCCGAGGCTATGCTCGCGCGTACCCTTGATCCGCCCTTATGTGCCCTTTAAGATTCGACACGTTTACGACGGTACGAAAGACTGCGCCGAGGGACGAGAGACGCAAAGGCGTGGAGAGTTATCGTGCCTCGTATAATAATCGTATCTCGATCGTTGGAAGATATATTGCCCGGCGAAGTTTCCTAATATGACGGTAACTCGCGGGACGGTAGGTTGGAAAGGGCGAGAAAGAAGAAGGGCATGAAAGGACGACATCGCCAGCTCTCTCAGTGCCTTTATCCTAATATATACCCGGGTACGAAGCGACGCAATCTCTTCTCTCAAAGCTGGTGACCCACGTGCTTTCTCATTGTATCAGGGAACAAATTACCACGGCAGTTCTTGGGAAATAGAAAATACAGGGGTTTCGCACGTATACGCTAGTAGCCGAGACTCGAATGATAATATCCCGAGAAGATGGTCGAAGTTTTCGCGAGAAAGAGCTTCGGTATATTCACCATGCACCAAGATATTTTCCATAACACGCCCTGAGTCTATGTTTCCTCATGGAAAATTCACTAATGAAAAATAGACGCTTCCTCGTAGCCGAGTCCATAATTTATCTCTCAACACGTAAAGTGGATCGTCGGGTTTAATAAAACGCTCAGGAGTACCGCACAAAAATTATGATGCTCTATTGAAGACGCGATCGTCGATCATCCTCGAGGAATTTGAAGAAGCAGCCAGGAAACGCTTTGGACAATGTTGGTCAGAATATTACGCTGTTTGCATTGTTGGAACGATGTTGGATAAACGGACAATGGTGCGAATATCCATGTTCCAAACTACTGATCATCATTGTAATTGGGTGATGAAACTTTTAGGTGCAGTTTCCTCAGCAGACGATCATATCCAACATCAATTTGATACTCTATTTTTACAAGATCTTCAACGGGGTCATCCCGTGTGACAGCCACTTGTTTTCGCTTTTTTGGGGGATTTTTTTTTATGAACGACCAAAATATACTATCTTCGAAATTTTACCACACATTTATTAAGGGAGACTTTGTCCTTGAAATTTTCAAAAAATCAATTTGAGCTCAACATGAGCAGCTAGAAGAAGAGGAGGGATGCCTCTATAGACCAGGCATTGCCGATTAGCGGTAATTATAAACACATTTGTGTAAACACATTACAGAACTTTAAACGCGTTTTTCTCGAAAACACGTTTTTAAAAATGGCTGACATTCTCCTGACCGCTGTAATTAACATATCGACCTGAAATTTGGAGAGCATACTCAGAAAATATGTCTTCACGGAATGACGAATCGTTTTTTCGATAGATACATTTTTGCATTTATTATTTATCTTTTTATGCGAAAAAAAACGCGAAAATTCGATTTTTGTTAAATTGCCGCCATTTTCCGAAATTTGTACTAAACGAAAAACCCATCCGTCATTCCATGACCAAAGGGTCACAGATTGATAATATGCTTCGAATTTGTGTTTGAGATCAACAAAGAGGGGGCAGTGACGTCAGCCGTTTACCTCCTGCGATTTGAGGATCTGTTTTCGGGGAGCTGCAACGGCGCCATTTTGGTTTTTTTTCAAAACAAAACATTTTTAACGTTCTGTATATCATGAATAAAAGCAAGAAAAAAATCGCACTCAAAAAGCTTTACTCGTTTCCTTAAAAAAAAAAAAAAAAAAAAAATATAAACACCTGAAATATGGAACTCTAAGGACAAAGTCTCCGTTAACATTTTCACAGTCCTTCCGAGTTTTATAAAACAAAAATTACGAGTTGAATCGTATTTACACCGTTCGGAAGACACTCATGTGTAAAAATAGTTGGCTGACGGCTGTCATGATGCCGGAAGTTTTGCTCATCCGAAATTAAAAAATCAAACGGCATTTCCGTTTGTAGACCTGAGGCTATCGCTGGAACTACAGTAAAGGAAAAATATCGAAAATTGATTTTTTTGCACGGTTTTAAAAGTTAAGTTTCAAATTTTGTCATTTTATCCTCGACTTTTTCAGCTTAAAAAAACTGTGCCATCTAGTTCGGGTGAGAACTATAGATTTGCTGACGATACCACAAAAAATTGGGTAAAATGCGTTCAATAATTTTTGAGATATCATAGAAGCCAATTTGAAAAATACAGTTAAAAAAGCGTTTAAGGGGGTTACGTGGGTTTGAAAATAATAAAAAAAACCTTTTTTTTTATTTTATTATCTAACAGTATAATATGTCTAGACCATTCTCCAAAAGTTTTAAGTCAATCGGAATAAAAGTCTCGGAGAGAGAGCCTTTGGGAATTCCCCCCGTTGGGAACGACCGGCCGGCAGCGGCGCGGGTGTATCGCATTTTTCTTAAAACACTGTTTTTGAAGTCGGTGGACACGATTTCTCAAAAACTAATGCACCGATCTCATTGAAATTTTGCCCACTTCAATAAAATAGCATTGACTAGTGATTGACATAAGGTTTTTTTTCGATTACAACTAATTTCACAACGTAGTGTACATTTTACCAAAATTTGAACTATTGTGCATACAACTCTACTAAAAATTGAAATTTCAGGTTTTTTGAAAAACCTTCGTTCAATCACGAGATATACTTAGCTACTAACAGAAAAAAAATGGTTTTTTAAATTCAGATAAAGCTATCATGATTTATTCTGACCGCCGGGAGGAGACTTTCTTTTGAGGGTTCTCCAGGAACCAGGTCCCACCGGCTGAATTTCCGAAATTTTGGGATGAATTTTTTTTTCAAATGATGTTCAGATATTGCTCTTCAATGTGCTCAACATTTTTAATAAAATAATTGATATAGTACTTTTTTTTTAAATAGAGAGAATATGCTTTTTTTGCTTCGAAACCCACGTAACCCCTTAAAAGTTCAAGTACAATTTACACAAACAAAATTTTGGCTCACCCTAGGTCTGCTATGCCGGGTCTATACAACACGCACAGATTTTTTACAATTTGTGCCCAAAAAATCGATTTTTTGGACCTGTCACATATGATTACCGTCTTAAGGGGTTACCCCCACTTGCAATTTTGAAAAAAATCGATTTTTTTTATTGCATTTTTTTGAAGTATAAGTATCCGGGCCTATACTTCTGTATGGGCCCGGAATAGATGACTCTATGTAAGTTTACAAAAAAAAATATTTTCTTCGTGTAAACTGAAATTGAAACTTTAAACGCGTTTTTCTCAAAATGGCATTTCTGAAGTCGGTGACCAAGATTACTCGAACACTAATGAACCGATCTTCTTGAAATGTTGCAGGCTTATTTAATACATAAAAATGTAGTCTTTAATCGTTCGATTTGTTTTTTTTTTCGAAAAAAAATGGCCGTTTTATAGCCAAAAAACGGCCGTTTTTTTCGTTAAAATCGAACCATTAACTTTGACTGTCCGCCATTTTGTGAAAAATGAATATTTTTTAAAATCCTTCGATTAAAGACTAGTTTATACTTATATTTGACTAAATCCATCCGCATTTTTTTTTTCAGATGATCCACTTCGCCGCAATGTTGGTCACCGCAAACCGTGTATATAAAAACATTATTTCATTGACGGCCATTTGCCACTAAACAATGTAATATTTTTCAATAAAAAAATTACTGAAAGTTCTTCAAGATGTGTTCTTCAAGATGCTATATTGATCGATTGAAAAAGTTTTGTGGTTTTCTTTAAAAAAATTCATGAAAAAGGCCTTTTTTGCGCTACAAGTGGGGGTAACGACTTAACTGCTCATCTGGATCTCCATACGTACCGTCTATGAGTCCATCCTGAGTTTTATTTTTCTCTGCCTAATGATGTACAGAAACACGGGTTCCTTGAGCGAGTGAAAGAAGTGTGTGACTAACGATGCTTGTTCATCGGTATCGTTTTTTCTCCTTAACCGATCCACGTCGTCCATATCTTCTTGACGGCTTTCATTTTTTCATCCCCGCAACTTTTTTCTTTTCCCATATCGAGTGAGCATATTGCATAATATGTTGTAGCCAAGAATCTGGCGTATATGGCGCAATGTGGGTCTACGAGGATGCTCTTGATCGTGGATATGTGGGTCAAACAGCTGACGTGGAGATCAGCAGGGTGAGAGGCAGTGGGGTGCCTTTGGCAAGGATGAGAAATATGGGAAAATGCCCTCCTCCTCGCGGTGGTATAAGGGTGACAATAAATTCCTCGTCGTGCTCGAGGAAAAGGCAGCTACCCCCGACCGCTGGAGGACGTACTTCCGTGAACCAAAGAAAAATGACCAATATTCGCGTGAAATACCGCTCCGTACCAACGCCTCCCCGTGCTTCCTTGAGGAGCAAGAGGAAGCACGGGGAGGCTCTCTCTCTCTCTCCTCTCTCTTTCTCTCTCTTTTCTTACCGTTCAAGCTTTCGATTGCTCACCCACGACGAAAGAGCTACTCGCGCATCGCTATTGGATTTCAATTTATACAGCTCGCGGATGGCAATTTCCTCGCCCGCTGCTCTAAGCATAATGTATAACCCAATAAAATTGAGGATCATATCGCTACTAGAGACTCCTCCGCTTTTCCCTGCCTCTCGGTCCCTTCTTGCTCTATAAAATGACAATGTGCTTCCCTTGCATATCATCGAGCAGGAAAGCACTCGCGACACTTTGCTCCGTAACTAATCGAGGTGTACTAATGTGTGTGTGTACACTCGTCCAAAAGCTGGCGGCAAATCTCTCACGTTCAGGAGGGAGATTGGACTTATCGCGTCTGCTGGATCTAAGGCTCGCCACCAAGGAGGAGTTTTATGAAACGGCGACTTGTTTATAGCCCATAGCTGGAGGGCCTTTTGCCTCAAGTCCTCATGTTACCATGTGCTGGTATACAGACCCTGCCTACCGAATGAACACTGGCCATGTCCTCTCTCTCTCTCTCTCTCTCTCTCTCTCTCTCTCTCTCTCTCTCTCTCTCTCTCTCTCTCTCTATCTCAAGGCAGGCCCAAGATGGAGGCGAAGCAGCAGCAGCGTTACAAGAGATATAGGCTGGCCTATAAGGATGAGAGAGCGCTGAAGCTAAGACGATATTTCTCATAGCGGCGCCACAGCCCGGCATAGATCCTGATTTACACATCTAGCACGTTCCCTCCCGTAATAACAATGCGTCACTTTTATATGTCAGCATAAACAATGCGCAACCCTGAGAGAGGAGAGAAGAAGAGAGCGAAGGAGGGGAGAAAATATTCGCGAGAGAGAAAAGACCCCCCAAGTTGTCTGTATATACACCTCTTGGTAGACCATCATCATAGCGGACCATTTCAGCATATCCCCCTCCCCTCTCACCTATTTTGTACAATACCGGGATGTTCTTTTGTTAAGCTCGTTACATGTTGATATTCTTTCCACTTTGTGACATTGCGTCCGCTTTCCATTCCTCTTACTCATCATCTCTCTTTCCCTCTGGCTTTCTCTGCATAGCCTTGCACCGAGTTCGAACTATAGCTGCGATGGATATCACACGAGTAATCGAGTTTAAATTTTCCAACCGAACCAGCCCACTCCCGTTAGGTGCGGTCTTTTACCGGACGTTTGATCAAACGTCACAGAGGACCAAAAGCCAATAATGAGGCTTTTAGTATCCCATACCTCAACCTCGTACCCTGCTCCCAACGGATAATTAATAATTCGAACAAACGATGAGTCAATCACACGAGAATTATTCCCCGAACGAGAGAACAAACGCCCCCATATGCATACGGGCTATTATATTCTGCGTTAATTAATATACGTCGAGAGAACCGATGGCATGCTGGGTAGTCCGCTCGCCTCTAGTCCAATGCATCGTCGGCAGGTCGACCGGTTTGGATCGAAGTTCTCCGGATTCCAGAAAAATAACAATACGAACGTCCATCTCATTTGCCATAAGGCTACACATAGTATGAGCAACAAGTAATGGGTATGCAGGTTACCAATGTACACCAATATCACCTGGGTTGCCCACGTCCTCAATCACGTCCTCAATCACGTCCTCAACCAACTTGAACATTAGCGCTCCTTGCAGGCTTGGAAACCTATATTTTGACGTTTCAGTAATCGATATTAGTTCAGCGTTGGTATCTTCGATAAATGGATTGTTCGACAATGGTTGCGTAGAAAACTGGTTGCGTTCGTCAGACCTAAGCTGCCAGGCGAGCATTGACCTGACAAGGTAGGTGTTCGTTTAAGAAGGGATCAAATGGCCACTCAAAACATGAGAACCGGAACGGCCACTTGTTAGCGGGTTGGAATAGATGAGGTACAGCATCAGTTTCTGCACGACAACTTTCCATTTGTGCCGGAAACGTTTTTGGGTTACTCGACTCAAGCAAGAAAAATGAGTTGGCACAAGGTAGTTGCTCTAATCGATTCGGATGGTGAGGCACTCACAAAGGTTGGTTATATTACTGCCGGTTGATACAACCGATCACAACGAGTGACCTCCAACAATTGTAGTTGCAGGTCCAACCATCGATACCATCGCTACCATGTGTACCTCACCTGCAAAAGTTCGTTGCTCCAAGCCACCCAGTGGTCTATGAAAATCTAACTCAAAAGCAAATAGCACTCGTGACTTATCGTGTGGACGCAACTCACCTGTTTTCCGTTTATGGAGGACATCAAACAGCTCAAGACAACCAAAAGCATTCTATATGTTCAAGCGTATAGTCTCGGACGAAGCGCTCTCTTCGTATTCATGTACACCAATATTGTTACCCGAAAAAAAAACGCCCGAGTATCCCTGGCAGAGGCAACGGCCAGTTTGGTCGCAGTCCGTTGGAGGAGGAAAGTTGTGAGCACGAGAAGCTAAAAAGATCAGTGTAAAGAATTTTGCTGGTGGTGCAATGTCCGGTCTCGGTTCGGGGCGGCGCCGACTCGGCGAACGAGCAAAAAAAATGATCCTGGGTGCTGGCATTTCGATGCAGATGCAATCGTCTCGGGAGTTTCTATGCAAATCGAGGAACGGAAGAAGCACGGCGATGCCACGCCACCCGCATGTCCATTGGGTCAGAGTGTGCGGTTGTTGCGTACCACACGTACAATTCTGCATACGTATATGTATAGACGAGGCTATACGCGCCGTCGCGTATTGCCCGAGGGACTTGGCACTTACCTCGCGTATTAGTCGTAAAGTAGAAGGAACAATCCGCGCCAAGAGCCAAGGCACCGAGCGAGATAGCTAAGATCACTGCGCGACTTCTGCTGGGACACTGTAAATGGCTTCGTGTATACGCAACGAAGTTGGTGTTTATTTGACCAGGAGGGTCAAATCGACTAATTTGTGATTCTTCGACTTCATTGTTGTACTTTATTCGCGCTTATATTTAGGAGCAGTGCTAAGACGTTTCAATGATCCATGATGCTTTCTGGATTGCTTTAAGTTTCGCCTAGTTGAATGGGTGGCTTCACGATAAGTGCAACGACTTCAAAGAATCTCGGGGCTAGTGGTGCAGCGTTTTTGGTCATTGATATTGTGATAATTGGGTTGATACGATTGCCGATCAGTAATCATATTAATGCCTCCATGTGATTACTGATTAGCAATCATATCGATTTCTTCATATGACTACTGATCAGCAGTCGTATCAATGTCTTCAAATAACTATTGATTAGCAATCAAACCAATGTGTTTATATCCTTGCTGAGCGGCAATCATATTCATTTCTTCATATGACTACTGATCAGCAGTCGTTGTCTTCATATGATTACTGATTAGCAATCATATCAATGTCTTCATATCATTACTCAGCAACCAATCACGCCAATGTCTTCATATCATTACGGACCAGCAATCTTCTGACCATGGCTTCGTATGATGTCTGATCAGGTGTCAAACCAATGTGTTTATATCCTTGCTGATCAGCAATCATATCAATGTCTTCATTTCAATACTGATCAGCAATCGAATCAATATGTTCACATGATTGTTGATCAGTGACAATGGGGCAACGATGATTATGGTGTGGTGTATGAGGTGTTCAGTGACATGATTGCTGATTAGCAATCACATGACAAGTTACAGAGCAGTGTGGACAACATCTGGAAAAATGATGTTTTCAAATCAAGTGCCATTGAATCGAAAGTAAAAGTGATCAACGAATGAGCAAGACGTACAGGCTTGAAGAACTCTGCAGAAATCTTCCCAAAGCCACGAGTATACTGGAATGGAAATCTTTCGGTTCAAATTCGCACGAAAACTTATATACGTACGAGTACGTGGGAATGTTCACTCACCAGGAAAATCGCTGAAACAGCGCATGGCGTTTTTTTTCTTCGAGCAGCGAAAAATCGTATTACTACTACACCGTGTGTCGTCTGTAGTGCCAACGCAGCATCGGTCCACTTTCCAGAGAGCCCAAGTGGTCGCAAACTTTGAAATTTATAACCCTCCTTCGTTCCCAAGTTTGGTACAATCGCGACGGCATCTCTCTCTCTCTCTCTCTCTCTCTCTCTCTCTCTCTCTCTCTCTCTCTCTCTCTCTCTCTCTCTCTCGCTCTCTCTCTCTCTCTCTCCCTCTCTGTAGTTTTGTATCTTGCGATAAATCTGGGAGGAAATTTCGCGTTTTATTCGTCCGGGCTTTGACACGGCGAATCTTGATGTTGGCGAAGTATAGATTTTACGAACTAAGCGAGGTCGGTGACTCCACTGTACCGCGGCTATTCTTCTTCCTCTTTCTTCTTCAACGTTTCAAACGGAAGGATGACGGATTTATATGTACACGTGGTCAGGATTGGGGATCCGTATTGACTATACGTGCGCTCCATTGAACGTTGCAGCGAGTGCGGTTTGTGCTAGGAACCCTCACAAACCAACTCGAACAAAGAAAATATAAATAGGCGATAGGAGAATATACAAATACAGGCTTACCGTGGAAAGGAGCTGAAGGAAGATAGGAATAGAGAGGAATGAAAAACGATATATATATATATATATACCGTGCGGCCCGAAAAGTGACGTCCAAAAAGAAAATCTAGATGCCTCGTATCAATGCCTATCCAAACTACCACCATGTATGTTCTACGATATTTTTTTCGTTTTCGTGAAAAAAGCGTTTAACATTTTTTCTCTGTTGTACTATACATGTACCTTACTCACAATTTTTTAAACTTGTGTTATTGTTATGAAGTGCAGTGGCAAGAAATAAATAAATAGTCAACTATACTCTAACTCAAATGCCTTAGATCTTAATCAAAGGTTTAAAAAATAGGTTCAAGAGTCACTAAAGTTCAAATGATAAAAAAAAGATACTAGTCTAAATGACTCATAATTGCTTTCAAGAACTTCGACGAGGGAAGTACATACACAAAGGAGAAAAAAATGTACAGCTTTTGGAGCATGCAAGAGAATGAGGTATTGAAAATAATTATGTATTTTGAAATGTTGTTATAGGTTGTTCGATACATATACATGCGTATTCTTATTTGTACCACCCATTCGTAGCCCTCCATTTTTTACATACACATACATGCATCGCGTCTCACAAAGTTCATGACGCTAAAAATTCACAACATTTCTCCTAGTGCAGTGTTTTTCAACATGTAGGACGCGACCCCCAGGGGGGTTGCACAGTCTTGCTCGGGGGGTCGCGGTCGCAAGCCCGGTAAAAGTCAAAAGCAAAGGTTGTAGGTCCTACACTACAATAAAAATACAACAATTTCAGTGAGAAGGCTGGGCCTGTTTATTTTTTAATAAGTTGTCGGGTCGTGGTTCTATTTTTGAGACGCAAATACCCAAATCATTTTCTAATTGGAGCCTATTTCTCTTCTTAGTTTTTATGTTCACCATTGAAGAAAACGTTATAGTTCGGTAAAAGAGACGAAAACCCAGCACTTTTAGCGTAGAAGTCGATTTTTTTTACTAATGCTAGATGGTTGGGTACTGAAAGTAATCCCATTAAAATTTTGCTCATCAACTCGCGCCAACCCTAGAGAATGGGCATTGAAAACTTAAAAGTCGTCGTATCTCGATAATTAATAGCCCGATCAAAAAATGTTTCAAACAAAAGTTGTTTAGAATGATAAAATACGCATAAAGTTATCCGACGTCCAATCCCCTATTTTTGAAAATAGCGGCACAAAAACGCGAGAGCACCACTAACCCAGACAAGGACGTAGTGGTATGTCTACTCCGATCGCACACGCATCGACCCCGATTTTTCTAATCGTTTTTGAGCCGCTATTTTCAAAGGTAAAGGGTTGGATGCTCAATAGCTTTATACGTGTTGTATTATTCCTAACAACTTCTGTTTAAAACATTTTTTGATCGGGCTATTAAGGGGTTGCCCCCACTTGCGATTTTGAAAAAATCGATTTTTTTTATTGCATTTTTTTGAAGTGCAATTTGAAGTGCAGTTTTTTTTTCGATGCCCGGAATAGATGACTCTATGTAAGTTTACAAAAAAAAAAAATATTTTCTTCGTGTAAACTGAAATTGAAACTTTAAACGCGTTTTTCTCAAAATGGCATTTCTGAAGTCGGTGACCAAGATTACTCGAACACTAATGAACCGATCTTGTTGAAATTTTGCAGGCTTATTTAATACATAAAAATGTAGTCTTTAAAAAACGGCCGTTTTTTTTCGTTAAAATCGAACCATTAACTTTGACTGTCCGCCATTTTGTGAAAAATGAATATTTTTCAAAATCCTTCGATTAAAGACTAGTTTATACTTATATTTGACTAAATCCATCCGCATTTTTTTTTCAGATGATCCACTTCGCCGCAATGTTGGTCACTGCAAACCGTGTATATAAAAACATTATTTCATTGACGGCCATTTGCCACTAAACAATGTAATATTTTTTAATAAAAAAATTACTGCAAGTTCTTCAAGATGTGTTCTTTAAGATGGTATATTGATCGATTAAAAAAGTTTTGTAGTTTTCTTTAAAAAAATTCATGAAGAAGGCCTTTTTTGCGCTACAAGTGGGGGTAACGCCTTAATTATCGAGGTACGGCTATTTTTAAGTTTTCAACGCCTATTTCTTTGGGTTGCGGCGAGTTGAGGGGCAAAATTTCATTAGCGTTACTTTCAGTATGCGGCCATCTACCTTCAGTCAACAATTCTAATTGTACGCTAGGAGTGCTGGGTTTTCGTCCCTTTTACTGGACTATTAGTTTACATAGGTAGGAAGTGGCGAATGGCACTAATAATTTCAAAGCTTCCCTTGCCAGCTCTGGGGGGGGGGGGGGGTCCGGAGTTTTTTTTCTTGTAAAGGGGTCGCGTATTCTGGAAGGTTGAAAAACGCTGCCCTACTGTGTGTAGTTTGACTCGTCACGTGACGCGAAAAAATCAGTCAGACAAGCCTAACAATATTTCCCATGTTCAAATTCGGTAAATATTTACAAGTGGGGCTCCACCTAGAAAAGGGGATTAGAAATTTTGTACCGAGTCGATGTAATTTCAGGGCACTTTGCTTATAATATTTAAGTAGGGGGAAGACAATTTCAACCCTTATTTCAACCACCAAACGCTTTTTTTACTTTTTTAAGGTATGGAGGAAACGGGTTTGGTAACATCAAGTGGGTCAAATGACATGGGTTTGGGTTTGTTTGGGTACAAGTCAAATTAGAGTAAGCATACAAAAAATGTATTTCAAAAATCGAATGCTTTTGCCAGAAATATTGTTTTTTTCTTAATAAAATACCCCTCTCCCATCATAAAAAACATATTTTCATACTGCAGAATAGCCCCGAATACGTGAGAAAAAAAAATTGGAGCCGAATAGGGCGGAGCCCCACTTGTAAATATTTACTTAAAATTCAAAAACCTGTAACAGGAAAAGTTTGAAAAAAATTTTTGAATGCTTTGTCCTCGAAAACTAAAAAACATCGTCGAACATGCATGGGGGTGATTCTTATAGGTATTGATACGAGGCACGTCGATTGCCCTTTCGGACGTCACTTTTCGGGCCACCCTGTATATACAGGGTGTCCCAGAACTCAACGTCAAGCCGAAACGGGGTGACAGGATTGATTGTAACCATCATGAGAAAAATCAGAAAAAAAATCTATTTTGAAAATTTTAAATTCATAGTTTAACAAAAAACAGTCTTAATTCTAGGAAACTTGGGGCAATTGTGTCATTATTTTTGACTGTGATTCTAGAAATGTTATTTAGGGTTACGGTTCCAAAGTTGAAATGAACAAAAATAATAAAAATTAACCACAATAACCGAAAAATGGTTACAGTTTGACCAAATTTCTAGGTTTTTCTTAAATGCCCAGATTTTTTTTTCTGAATTTTCTCATGATGGTGACAATCAATCATGTCACCCCGTTTCGGCTTGACGTTGAGTTCTGGGACACCCTGTATATCCACGTAAGAATGTGCACCGCGCGACCGAATGTCAATAGCGTGGCGTTTAAAGCTTGCTGGCGATGCTATTTCTGTACTTTTCGTGTTCCAATATATATGTGCTTGTATACATGCGTGTGCAGTAGATAGTCCCGATAGACAGGGCAGAGAGAGAGAGAGAGAGAGAGAGAGAGAGAGAGAGAGAGAGAGAGAGAGAGAGAGAGAGAGAGAGAGAGAGAGAGAGAGAGAGAGAGAGAGAGAGAGAGAGAGAGGAGGGATGCACACCCTGCATCCATTTGTCCATATGTATATTTATGTACACGTATCGACAACCCTACCAAACGAAGGGATATATACGCAGAATCAACAGAGCGTCGCATTCTTTAAACAAATAACCAGAAGATCAAAGGTACGATACCACATTCTGGTCCGCACCCCTATTTTCCTTGCCCACCCCGCGATAGAGGTATACATGTGCGGATAGGGTTGCGGAGGAAAAACTTTTTCCGCGGCGACGCATCGCCCATGAGAAACGTCTACGTATGTTAGGACTGTCACACGATCCAATACGGGGCTTTTGAAGATAATGCGCCAAAAAAATAAGGCAATTCTTGGAGACATGGGGAATTTAAGATGCGTTTAAGTGAGAAAAAAATCGTTCATTTTGATAATTTTATTTTTAAGGCCATGTGCCACACGCCAGAAAATTTCGACGCGGCCTCTCATTACGTCGGTAGCGCAGATCTCGTAGTTTTTAGCTACGAGTCGCTACCGACGGACAGCGCAGCGATCGCGAATTCGGTCTCGATGCTTCGCACTGAGACGAAGAGTCGAAGCCAAATAGACGGCGATCGCTGAGCGCGCGCGTGTGTGTGTGTGTGTTTGCTACGCCGCGGCAACCGCGTGGAGAAAGAACGAATACATTCTCGCACGCCGTTCGGTCGTACGCAAGCACCTTACGTCTATGTGTGTATCACACAATTCATACAACTATGCGTAGCGACTATGGTACGCTTGTATTGGAAGCATGCGCTCGCTCGGCAGGAGAGCGGGGTGAAACTTTGTTGCATTTTACTTTGTATATGCAGCCATCGAATCGATTTTTTTTCGACGATGGCCACAACCAAAAGAGTCAGGCATTTTCCCATACTTATTTATATCATTTAAACAAATAAGCTCGAGCACAATTTGTAACATCGATGCCGCTTATCGTTAACGATATCGATCTCTGCCAAAATTTCGAGCGACCGAAATTGCTCGAAACTCACTCTACAAAAGAGTGGTAAAATTGTACAATGCTTATTATTTAAACAAATGCGTTCAGCATTTTTATCTCTGCCAGGGTTCATATTTGGCAGCATTTTTGCTGGTCAGCTTCTTGAACAATCAAGATCGCTAGCCTCGCTCTATGGAAGAGCGGTGAAATTTTGCGATCGCGCATTGTTTAAACAAATGCCCTCGAATCGATTTTTTTGTCGACGGCGGTCATCGGTGGAAATTTCTTTATGGTTGAACTTTCTAGCAAACGGGGTTTGCTAGAAACTCGTATGGTGGAAGGGTGCTAGCATTTTCCCATTCTTTTTTAATTAATTTAAACAAATAAGCTCAAAGACTATTTGGCATCTCGATGTCGCTCATCGTCGACAAATTCGATCTCTGCTAATATCTCGAGTCACGACCGAGATCGCTCGAGACTCACTCTACAAAAGAGTTGTAAAATTTTACAATGCTCTTTGTTTAAACAATTACGATCGGCATTTTTTTCTCTGCCATGGCTTATCTTCGGCAGGTTGTCTGCGGCCGACCAAATTCGCGAGCGAACGAGATCGACCGGGTCTCACTCTGCGAAAGAGTGGTAACATTTTATTATTACTAAATTATTTCTAATTATGCTAAAAAAAAATCGTTTAGCATTTTTTCTCTCTGCCGGAATTCATCTTCGGCAGGTTTCTCCAACGATCGAATTTTCTAGCAATGACGATCGGAGAAGTCTCGCTCTACAGAAGAGCGGTAAAATTTTACAATCGCAAATTGTTTAGAGGTCATCGGTGTAAAATTTTCGAAAAATCGTTTTGTTGGAAGCACTTTTCAAAAATCCTTGGAAACTTAAAAAATGTTACAATGCTCTTTGTTTAAACAATTGCGATCGGCATTTTTTTCTCTGCCACGGCTTATCTTCGGCAGGTTGTCTGCGGCCGACCAAATTCGCGAGCGAACGAGATCGACCGCGTCTCACTCTGCGAAAGAGTTGTAACATTTCATTATTACTAAATTATTTCTAATTATGCTAAAAAAAATCGTTTAGCATTTTTTCTCTCTGCCGGAATTCACTTCGGCAGGTTTCTCCAAAGATCGAATTTTCTAGCAATGACGATCGGAGAAGTCTCGCTCTACAGAAGAGCGGTAAAATTTTACAATCGCAAATTGTTTAGAGGTCATCGGTGTAAAATTTTCGAAAAATCGTTTTGTTGGAAGCACTTTAAAAAAAATCCTTGGAAACTTAAAAAATTTTACAATGCTCTTTGTTTAAACAATTGCGATCGGCATTTTTTCTCTGCCACGGCTTATCTTCGACAGGCTGTCTGCGGCCGACCAAATTCGCGAGCGAACGAGATCGACCGGGTCTCACTCCGCGAAAGAGTGGTAAAATTTTATTATTACTAAATTATTACTAATTACGCTAAAAAAAATCGTTTAGCATGTTTTCTCTCTGCCGGAATTCATCTTCGGCAGGTTTCTCCAAAGATCGAATTTTCTAGCAATGACGATCGGAGAAGTCTCGCTCTACAGAAGAGCGGTAAAATATTACTATCGCGAATTGTTTAGAGGTCATCGGTGTAAAATTTTTGAAAAATCGTTTTGTTGGAAGCACTTTAAAAAAATCCTTGGAAACTTAAAAAAATTTACAATGATCTTTGTTTAAACAATTGCGATCGGCATTTTTTTCTCTGCCGCGGCTTATCTTCGATAGGCTGTCTGCGGCCGACCAAATTCGCGAGCGAACGAGATCGACCGGGTCTCACTCCGCGAAAGAGTGGTAAAATTTTATTATTACTAAATTATTACTAATTACGCTAAAACAAATTCGTTTAGCATGTTTTCTCTCTGCCGGAATTCATCTTCGGCAGGTTTCTCCAAAGATCGAATTTTCTAGCAATGACGATCGGAAAAGTCTCGCTCTACAGAAGAGCGGTAAAATTTTACTATCGCGAATTGTTTAGAGGTCATCGGTGTAAAATTTTCGAAAAATCGTTTTGTTGGAAGCACTTTAAAAAAATCCTTGGAAACTTAAACAATTTTACAATGCTCTTTGTTTAAACAATTGCGATCGGCATTTTTTTCTCTGCCATGGCTTATCTTCGGCAGGTTGTCTGCGGCCGACCAAATTCGCGAGCGAATGAGATCGACCGGGTCTCACTCTGCGAAAGAGTGGTAAATTTTATTATTACTAAATTATTACTAATTATGCAAAAAAAAATACGTTTTGCATATTTCCTCTGCCGGAATTCATCTTCGGCAGGTTTCTCCAAGGATCGAATTTTCTAGCAATGACGATCGGAGAAGTCTCCCTCTACAGAAGAGCCGTAAAATTTTACTATCGCGAATTGTTTGGAGGTCATCGATGTAAAATTTTCACAAAATCGTTTTGTTTGAAACACTTTTAAGAAATCCTTGGAACCTTAAAAAATATGATGCATATTCCTTTGTAGCTGAAAAAAAAAACCATTATAAAGTGGTTTTGGACCTATTTTTTAAGGAAGTCTCCGCCGCTGAAAACCGTCTTTGGCGATGTCTCATGCCGGTAGGCGCAGTTCTCAACTCTTGTAAGCCTATTGTGGGAACGAAATGACCGACTAAAAATAGTTTTATTTTCGACCAATAGGTGGCATTAGGGGGCGTCCATTAATTACGTGAGGCGTTTAGGGGAGGGGGGGGGGTCGAGCGAAATCTCACCCAATCTCACGTGGAGGAGAGGGGGGCTTCGGCAAATATCACGTACTTTTAGTAATTTTAGTAATTTTAGTAATCATATAATTTTTATCACGTAGGGAGAGTCTCCCTACTACTTTACATGGTGGAGTAAATGGTACTACAACCGCAGTTACTTCTACTACAATTTATTTTCCATGAACGTATGCATTTTGAAAAATTTCACGTGAGATTAGGGGAGGGGGGAGGGGGTCGAGCAAAATCTCACGACATCTCACCAGGGGAAGAGGGGGGGGGGTCGAAAATCGCCAAAATCACCTCACGTAATTAGTGGATGCCCCCTTAGATTACGGGAAAAAAAAACTTGTTCAGCTGTAGCGTCTTTGAAACCGTTGGCTTCAAACACGTTTTTTTCGAAACCATGTTTTTGATATCGGGACGGAGCAAAACTCAAACAATGTTCGACCAATCGACTTGAAATTTTAACTGTAGTTTCTTAGATTGCTCTAACAGTCAAGGACGAGCGCTTTTTTTCGATGGACTGAAAATTGTCAAAAATATATCACTTTTTATACCCAACCCCAAAAAATTAAAGAAACAAAAAATGTCTTCACTTTTTAAAGTGTTTTTTGAAAGGCTGTATCAATGTTAAAAATAGTTGTATCAAGATGAAAAAGAAAAACATTATTAAGCTTCAAGTCTATAGTTTGAGATCTTTTGGCAAAATAATTTTGTGAGCTACGGTTATCGCGCAATCATAAGAGTAGCGAGAAAATTATTTTTCCAATTTTATTTTTCAAGTGATTTTTTACAGTCAAATCAATGCATAGGTCCGTTAGCTTGTTTATTCAGTTCCAATTTGGTTTTTTTGTGGTCTCTCTACGTCAACTTTTTGCTGAGATATCCGACTTGTAATAAAAAATGTTCCTTTTGTGTTTGATCAATGATATCACAGCAACCAATGATCGCACAGGAAATTATTGGGCAGCCTTAAGAAAGTTGAATCAACTTCGTACAAGACGCTTTCGTTGATTTTTGAGAAAAAAAAAATTATTTTTCACCATTAACAATAGTTTGAAAAATAGGACAAAAAATGACCTTTTATGGTTTTTTAGTAAATCTACTACTCCATTACAAATATTGGTAGAAAGACTAATGTCACCACGTTTATTTTTCAGCTTAATGTACCCCCAATAGCCGTGTAAATTTTCAAATTGATCCACCGACCCGTTTTTCCGGACCGATCGATCAAGTTTTTACAAAAGAATTAAAGGATCAAGTGTTCCTAAACATCGTGTAATCATGATCAAAATGAAAACACCCATTTTTTCGACTCTTTTTAGAACTTTGCAGTAATTGCTTGTTAAATTTAAGAAAAAAAATTGAAAAATTAAAAAAAAATTCTAATCTGTTTAAATTTGTAACATTTTTCAGGAAACAATGGTGACTCGTTGTTGCCACGCTTCGGCTTTGGCGCACCATAATTTCACTCATCTTTAATTGCATTGATTAAAAGTTGATACCCCTAAGCGGTATTCACTAGTCGATCTGAGAACTTGTATGCCATTAATTGTCAATATTTTCTGCGAAGGTTATTAGGGATACAAAAAACACTTTTTTTCAAAAATGATCTCTCGTTTAGAAGGAAAAACCAATGAACAATTTTTTTCAAAAACTAATCTTTTTTTGGTCAATTTTTTCTACGTTTTGGTAAACAAAATTAATCTAATGTTTTTGTAAACTCTCATTTTTTTTCAATTTTTTATCATGCCTAGTTTTGAAAAAAAGATTTTTTTCCATAACCCTAATAACCTTCGTAGAAAATATTGAGAATTAATTGCATAAATGTTCTCAGATCGACTATTAAATACAGTTTGGGAGTATCAATTTTAATTGATGCAATTAAAGACGAGTGAAATTAAAGAGCGCAAAGGGCGAATCGTGTAAAAAATGAGTCAGTATTGTTTCCTGAAATATTTTACAAATTAAAAAAAAATGTCCATCTCTCGATTTTTTTTCTTATATTTAACAAGCAACTAGTGCCAAGTTGTGAAAAAAGTCGAAGAAAATTAGTATTTTTATTTTGATGATGATTACAAGATGTTTAGGAATAATACACTTGTTCCTTTAATTGTTTTGTAACACTTCGATTGACTTTTGATGGAAAACGGTTCGATGAATCAATTTGCAGACTAACAGGGGTATTGGGGGTCACATTAGTCTTTGCATCAATATTTGTAACGTAGTGGTAGATTTACTGAAAATCCAGAAAAAGTCATTTTTTGTCCTTTACCAAATAACGGTTAAGGGTGAAAAAAATCACAAAAACCAACGGGAGGGGCTGGCAAGAAATTCATTCGACTTTTCAAAGCTGCCCTCTAATTCCCGTTGCGATAATTGGTTGCTGAGATATCGATAATCAAAGACAAAAGGATCTTTTTTCATTCGAAGTCGGATATCTCAGCAAAAAAATTGACGTAGAGAGATAACCAAATTAAAGCTGTATAAACAAGCTAACTGACCTATACATTGAGTTAACTGAAACAAAATTCCTTAGTCCGATGACCCCTGAAAAAAAAACAAATTTAGAATTTTTTCTCCCGGTATTTCTTATGATTGCGCGATAGCCGTAGATCACAATTTTTTTGCCGAAAGAACTCGAAACTATGATCTTGAAGCTTCAAAAGGCTTTTTTCATCTCGATGCGACAATTTTTCACATAGACACAGCGCATAAATCAAACCAAACAAACAGACCTAAACAAACCCTAAAAAATGAAGAAATGTTGTTCCTGCAATTTTTGGAGTCGTATATAAAAAATTATGGTTCAAAAAACGAACTTTTTTTTAACTCGTCTCTTTTCTTTAATTATTTTAAAGTTTCCCCTCATTTAACTGCTAAAACTAACGTAATAAACGAAAATATTTTACTCTTAGTTCCACGATTAAATTGACGATAGTTTACTGCGTTCCATGGAGAGGGTATGAGGTTGAAGTTTGCAACGTTGGAACGCAATAAAAATTAAAATTTGTTAAGTCCTTTTTTATATTTCGGCAACCTTTGCTTACAATAATCCTCCAACCATTTTTCAAGATTGTTGAAAAAAATCGTCACCGTGTACTCCCATCTAAGGGGTCACACCACTGTAGAATTTTAAAAAAATTGTTTTTTTTTTTACTTGACTTAAACGATGCTTTGAACCAACTATAATAAGGGGAAAGAGTTTGGTACCTGTAAAACAAGATCCGCAGGCCCGTATGGGTCTGCGGTGGCAGTGGCTGGCCCGTGTGCGAGACATCGACCGTTTTTCTCGAAACACAATTTTCAAAACGGCACGCAGCATAGCTCCAACAATTTTCATCATTTTCACTCTCAATTTTGGGTACATGTTTAAAATAACATTCCGAAGAGAAATAAGTACGGGCTTTTGTATGAGTTAGTTATAACATTAGTTATTACCGAATGATTGTCCTTTTTTTCTGTCGAAAATTAAGTTTTTAGTTTAATGCTTGCCAATTACACAAAAATTAATATTTTCACAATTCTCTACGTATTTCTCTAGCTATACTCGTGTAAATTAATAGATTTTTTAAAATTTTATTCTAAAATCAAATTTGCGTCAGCTATACTGCGTGCCGCAGAGCGTCTCAAATTCAACATGCCTCGCCAGAATGGCTCCAGCGTCACCTTTTGGCATAATTTTTTAATGTAAATTTCATTTTGTTCACTTGAAAGATATGGCTAATAACATCCTTGAATATTAATATTCTCTTATTCCTCCTTCTACAAAAAAAAACTCTACTCTTATGGTAAAACGAGCGTGCGCTCTTGATTTCTATCGATTTTGTTCAAATTTAAACCAGACATTGTTCATATTATTATGCAAGTTTGAGTGAAATTTCAGAACAGTTGACTATTTAGATTGGGAGATAATGGATTTTTGAATTGCAACTTTTAACACTGCAGGGTCTGCATAGGCCGAAAGTCAGGTCACATAATTCGGCGTACCATTCTATTGTGTTTATGGATTTTGAAAAAAAAAAAATATGATTATATAACAAACTAGTTAGGGAACGAGTGGAAAAGTTTGAATTGTCTTCACTATTCAGTTTTTCTAAAGACGTTCAGTAACGACAGAATAACTCTCGGTAAAAAACATTTATCCCCTATAATAAGAAGACATTATGCAACACCGCAGAACAGCATTGTTCAATATTTCGATAAAAAAGATAATTATTGTGTTCCTAAAGTTAAACACGTTTAACGTGAAGAAAAAGATTTGCGTTCTAAACATTAATATTTCATATTGTTTATGTTATTGCATTGTGTCTTCTCATAGAGGACAAATATTTTTCATGGAAAATTACTCTGTCTAAATTTCAATACAGACCCTAGAGTGTTAAAAGTTACAATTTAAAAATCCATTATCTCCGAATCTAAATAGTCGACTGACCTGCCATTTCACTGAAACATGCATAATGATACGAATAATGTCTGGTTAAAATTTGAACAAAATCTATAAAAATCGAGAGTGCACGCTTGTTCTACCTTAACGCGTTCAACCATTGACCATTCAATTCTGTTGCCCTGGAGGTTTGGACCCGTCGACTCTGAGTATGAGATGATGGTAGCCGTAAACATTGAGATGCAAGAAGGACGTTGCGTCCTCGCCCTTTGTTTTGAAACGTACATACGTAAGCGAAAGACCTTGCATAGATTGGTAGTGCCATCCATGGTGAGATATTGTTTCTGAGCGAAGCCGAAGGGTTCAACAAGTTCCTTGAGGTCAGCCTCGCTGGTGCTCTCGCAGAGATTGGAGACAGCGGTGATATCCGGGCGGATACTGGGACTGTATACTGTGGCCGCAACAATTGATGCGGTTTCTCATCCTCGGCAGTACGTACTTGCTGCCTTGGATAAATCCAATGGTCCATCTAGATGGTAAATCGATGCTACAGTAGTTCTGTTTTCTACATGATAGCCCAGGTACCGTACCTACCATGTGTATGCGTACGTTATCGGTACCAGTTTAGTATGGTGAGGATACGGAACCGGTATATTTTACTATTGCACAGTGTACCAGTACTATGCTAGTAACACATACATTTGCGTGTAGTGGTGTACTACCGTACAGGTTCACCGAGGGTCTTCTATCTTTGTACATCATACCAATAGTACTCTCGGTCATCAGGGTGAAGCTATCGAGGAATCGCCAAAGGTCCACAAATAATCCGTGTTTGAGACGTGACAGTTTTGCGTTCGTAGGCAAAGGGTGTTGAATTTTCGTGCATAATTTTGGTCGCACACTGATCAGGAAATCGAGGATTTCGAGGGGTAATGGAAATGGCTACGGATCATCGAAAAATATGCTATCTGCGATTTTTTCACGAATAAATACCGAGGTATTTCTGCGAAGAGCAAATAAGCTTGAGTTTTTTGCACCGGAGCCGTTGGCTGTTTGACACATCGGCGAGCGAGAAAACAATGCGAGGGAAGATCGTGGCAAATTGCAAAGAACGTAAATTGAGGTTATAGCACGTACGTACCTTGACTTCCGGTGTTTTCTCCTTCGACTTCTCGCTGTCACTGTGTTTCTCGATCTTCTTCATGTAATCGGCCGCGGCGGTTTTCTCGTAGATTATTTCTTTGTCGTCGGTGGTGTGCCGGCGTCTTGATGCGTTCTTCACAGCAAAAAAAACTCACCAAAACGCGAAGAAAACAAACTTCACTCGATCACACACACTATTTACATTCTATCACACACATCGTATGAAATATATTTCGAACGAATGTTCGAGGTTATGGCCGGAGGTTATGGCTCCGGCTTTCGACCTGTCAAAAAATAAATTGTTCCGGGAGGAGGCGAGCGCGGTCGGTAAACACAGGACGAAGCGAGCTGCGCGCCGCCAGTGAGAAAACGGATGCACTGAACGCTCGCTCCGGTACCTGATATTTTGAGCTTTGTTGGTACATTTTTGCTAAATTGATGTAAAAATTTCAAAATGCTTTTTCTCCGCCATTTGTTCATGAAAACAGGTGAAACGAAGCTCAAAATGTGTGCTCTTTCACTGTCGAGAGCATGATTCGCGCCAAATTAACGAAAATGCGATGCAATGGTTAATAATTCACAGTTTTTCGCATGGTAACCACAAACTGCAAATTTTTTTTCGAAATTTTGGAAAATTTCGCGAATCATGCTCTCGGAGCAAGCGCCCTGCATGCACACAACAAATTTCATTCGAATTGGTTGATCCGTTCGGGAGAAATCCCATTTCAAAATTTCGATGCGGTCGGTGGCATGTGGTACATGGCCTTAAGGACAGATTTCTTCACAATTTTTGAGACTTAGGGTATGTTTTATTACTATTTTGGCTCTTATGTGGTATTTAAAAAAACGTTAATCTTTACAAATGGCGGAGATATAACACGATCTTCAAAACGGGTTGCGGCGGACATTGTCAGACAGCGTGATATGTAGCGTTGGTGGGATTAATCTGAAAAAAACCAACGACCTTTTTTTGTTTCATTAACACTCATACGCAGAATATAAACAAAGGAAAAGTGAGAAATGTTGAAAATCGATCAAATGGGACGCTTTGAAAAAAAAGTACGGAATTTTCCTACTTTTTGCAATACAAAAAGATTGTTTTTATTTTCAGAAGATTTAGATCCATGTTTTAGACGATAAGGTTAAAAAGATTTATACCAAATTTCATCGAAATCGGTCGATTAGTTTTTAAGCTACACATCACGCGAGTTTTGAAAATGCAGTTTAGAAGATGGTGTCATAGTTCCGAGATTTTTAAAGATTACTATAAAAAAAATACCACGTATCCGCCAAAAGTAGTAATAAAACATACCCTAAGTCTCGAAAATGGTGAAGAATTCTTTCCTTAAAAATAATCATGAAAATCATCAAATTTTGTCCTCGCCCAAAGATATCTCCCCCCTTAACGGTCAGTTTGATAAATAAATGCAAACAATTTTTTTTCTTGCAGGCGTTTATGCGCGTTAGTAATGCTTCTTTGGCGATTATATATCTGTTAAACCATCTTTGATTACTATGTAAATTAATTAATTAATTTTGCACGTCATTTTCACAGTAGGACGTGAAAAAAATCGTGGATTGTTAAGCGTGCAACGCAAAGAGGATAAAACCTGAAGGAAAAATATTGCCATCGTCTACTGTAGATAGGGAAAAGTGAGACAAATCGGGAGCCATTCGGAACTCGGCCGATAACATAGAAGGCAATGGCATTCACACGCGTACTTTGCGCAAGCATATATATACAGGGTGACAATTATAAGGTGGCCATATGTTTTCCGAAGGTACTGAGGCGGCGATTTTGCGACCATCAGAAATATGATTTTCGGTGGATTTTCAAGTCTTCTTCGAAAAACAATGTAGCGTATTTTTGTGGTGAGTAGTATTCGCCAGAAAAAATTAAGAATTTTGTAAAAAAAAAATCAACATTCCATTTTGCGCTCAGCAGAAAGAAGATAATGAAACTCCGAATACAAAATACTGGAGAGAATTTTTTTTTATGAAATTAAAATCCATTTATTGACTTTAAAGTCCATGTTTCATAATTTGTTCTCGATGACGGGATGCACAAAAGTGTTATTCACCAGTGCTTCGTATTTGGAATTTAATTATCTTCATACTGCTGTACTCGTAGCAGAATTTTAAATTTTTTCGGCACATACCCGAGTCGAAATTTTCAGCCTATTTTAAAGGCCTTTGATCCTATGTCAGCCTCACTTGAGTCTGTTTACTGCTAGAAGTCCTACTATGGGCCGCCACATGCTCGTTCTTTGCTGCTTACCTCCTGCATAGGCTCTTATACTCCTACCTAACCTAGCTGAAGTCGTTGCAGCTCCTCTTTTGATTGCGTTTGGACCTATCGCGTATTTGGCTGTTTCGACGAAACGAGGGTGGGGATGGTCGCATTCGAAACAGCGGGTCTGATAGTTTTCAGTAACCGTCATGCGTTGGACTAGGAAGGACCGCGCGTTCGCCGTAGAGGGCTACTTTTCCAATGGCCTTTCCATTATCTCCACCCAGCGAACCTTTCGCATTCGCTTCAAACTTGCCCCTGCAGCTCCAGCAACTCTCCAAAGTGGAAGAAATGGATCTTGGGCAAACAGTTACCATATTTTTGATAGGAATTTCCCTCACGTATGCATGTATACGCGGATCCCTATAGCAGACACGCATGCATACGTATAGGTACTAGTATACGTGTGTTGGTGTATGCTAGGCATGTATGTGTGCGGGTATATACGTGTGTCTGCGCATGCGCGTATTCAGGCATATGTATCTCTATATGCGTAATAGAGTGTATGCGTGTGCGTGTATACGTGTGCCAATCGACGTCCTCCTTAGCGCCTGCAAGTGGAAAAAAGGGAAATTTGTTCCCGTTCTAGGCGTTAAGTAGGAGCTCATTTTATATTGAATACGAAGCTATTTTACTGCCTTTATCTCCTACCACTGGGAGGATCTGGAGGGTCAAAATAGGCTGAAAATTTCGACTCGGGTACTACGCACCATAAAAATACGCTATTTTCTTTAAAAAGAACTCAAAAAACGATTCATAATCATTTTTTTATAGATCGCAAAATTGCCGGACCCTTAAAAAGAACTTTAAAAACACAAGGCCATTTTATCATTGTCACCCTATATTAGTATATATCTATACGTGTGTGTGTCTCTACATGTACATATGTATAGAACACCCACGAGTTACAAATCATTTTAATTGCAAGTTCTTGCGAGTGCACGCTAGATGGAATCTCTGCTCTCTCTCTCTCTCTCTCTCTCTCTCTCTCTCTCTCTCTCACACACACACACACACACACACACACAGACACGCACGCACGCACGCACGCACGCGCGCACACACACACACACACACACACACACACACGCGCGCGCGCGCGCGCGCACGCACACACACTTTCTGCATCAAACACCGCCTTCGGCATATAGCTCCGATATTCTTTGTTACAAATTTTAATTAAGGACTTTCTTTCCTCACCATTCATGAGGGTGCATTGGGTGCGTGCCCTCGGGCCCGCGGTGTCTGCAGCCAAACGGGATGGAGGTGGCTGGAGGGAGGAGGCCTCGGGAGGGCCTTGAACAAAAGGTTTTAGAGCTCTGCTGCCCACGCATAGAGATATTTTATATTCGCACGTGAGCTGCACAATGTTACAATATGAATGAATTTGTTCCAATTTGAAAGACGAAGCATTGGCGCCTCCACGCATTCCGAGGAATGTGGTATTAATAGGTTAAAAGCGGTCCCCATTGTATAATAATTTCAGGATGAAAAATGATAACGAACCGATAATAGTGGATCAATGCTTGGATATGTGACCAGGTTGCGCCGAACCTACCAGGCTGCGTGAACCGAAGGTTAAACGGCGTTACATTGAACAGGTTTTCAAAATATGAAGAAAAAAAAATATGTTTCATGCATTATGCATGGAATTGAATGAAAAATAACAATTTTTTGTTATAAAAATAGCAGATTTGCACCACCTAAAATGTTTTGTTCGTGGCTCTCTGAAAA
>OX101785.1:54810832-54967262 GCA_944452715.1 Ophion slaviceki | reverse complement strand
GTTCAGCTGACCATCCACCCTGATATCTTGCTGTTGGATGCACATTAAGCTCTGCTACATGAATTGATTCACGCAGAACCAAGTCTCCCCACATATCCACGTACTGACAAGCCTAGACCACAAAGACAAGAGACCGTACGCCATTAGTCGACGTGCTCCAACGCATTTTACCATTGCGCTTTTCCCGGGTAAAGCATGGTGCTTGTAGATGGGTGGAGTGTTGTAGCTTAGGCAATGTGACAACAAGAAGAACCCGACTTTGGCGCATTCCCCAGGAGGACAGTAGTCACACTGGGAGGAAGAGTTTGGCCTTCCGGAATTCTTGGGCATGATATGCTGGTTTGTGTACTTTGCACGAGACTTGTGGTCTTTCGAACTTTGAAGACATGCACTTGGGGCTAGGCTTGATCTTGGTTGGAACGTGCTTTGTGATCACATCGGTGAGTGATGATGTTGAACTCTGCAATGCTGGGTCTCGCTGCTTTATTTCGGATACTTCCATTTTCCTTTGCTTTATTTGGGATACTTCAACCTCCTGTTGCTTTATTTCGGACCTAAAGTTTTTGTTGGTTTACTTTGGATACTCCATCCTCCCATTGTTTCATGCCGGGGCTTTGACTTTGTGTTGATTCATTTTGGATGTCTAGACCTGTTTAGACTCCAAGAGTTCTAGCCTCGGCTGCTATGTTCCGGATGCTTCAACTTTTCGACGACTTATTTTGGATACTTTAACCTCCTGTTGCTTCATTGCGGATACTTCAACCTTCGATTGCGTTTTTTCAGATACTTAAATCTTCTGCTGGATTGTCGTTACTACTTTGTTTGCCATTAACCCAAACAAACTCAATAACAAGCACCTCTTCTTGAATGCGGTCACTGTATGTCTCATAGCAACACTGTTGCGCATAGGAAACTGATCTCCATGATTTCAAGAATGAATAACGGGGCATTTTGTCGTTATTGTTATCATTGAATGTGCTCGGAGAGAAAATCCCCTCGTTTTCCAGCTTTCCGTGGAACATGCCGTTTTCCTTTCTCTCCATGGCTCCCTGGTATTTTCATTTCCCAGGGGAGCGAGAATGATGAGAGCGGAGGGTTGAAAAATGAGAGAGAGAAAAAGAGATACGTAGAGGTAGACATGGAGAGTGTGAGAGAAAAAGAGATGGGGAGAGACTGAGCCAGAGGAATTTACATGAGATGAGGCAGATTCAAAGTTTTTTCGGGGACAGATCGCCAGACTGGTGAGTTTCCCCGAACGGATCACGAAAAATCCTAAAGGCTACAAACCCTCGATGGTCTCCCGCTGCTCCACTTCAGGGTCGTCTTTTTTCATGGCATTTACGGGAGAGACCCGCATTCCTTGACGCTTTATTCCCACCAGAACGGAATTGCATATTTCCTAGCTCGATGGAAAGAGACGGAAAACTGGAGTGGCAAAGATGTGCAAAGAGGGAGAGGCAGCGGGTGCAACGAACGCTTTATGTTGCCGGTGCTCTGTCACCCAGGCTGATCTACACTGAGAAAAAAAACAATTCATTAAAAAAAATATATTGGTTGATTCAAATAAATGTCTGATCGCGGAGTGCCACCGAAATATGAGATTGTTACAATACTATAAAATATTGGAAAATGTCATTGATTCAAATAACATGTTATTTTATTTGAAAATCTCTTCTGTTCTCTGAATATCTACATTATCCTTCAAATAAAATAATATTCTATTGAAATCATTCTATATACAATCCGTAGATGTATGGATGTAATAATTAAGCGGTTGCTACAACATTTTTTAATGCGTACAAAAATATAATCAATAGAATGAATTATTTCTTTACTACATCGAAACGAATATGCCATGAGACTTAAGTTTGTCAATTTGTTTTGAATCTTAAATAAAAAGTGAGCATTAGAATGATCATCCACGATAATAGTGAAGAGAATATCAGATATCCAATGATCTAATATTCAACTGATAAGAACAGATACTACACTTTGATCTTAGCCACAGGCCAAAAAACGATGCTCTTTAGAGTTCTCCGGCGTTCAAGTGGATTTTCGGTTCGCGCTACATTTACGAGAAACGAGCGCGCGTGCGGCTTCTAGCGGTTACTCCAAGAACTATACGGGTTTCCTCACACGTATTATTTCGGTGGCGAATTTGATGATTTGGATGAATTTTCTCAACCAAATGCGCAAGAAACAAATTTTATTTTCGCATAATTTTTTAACGAATTCAGACATTTGCTTGATATTTTTTAATCAAAAGAAAATATTAATTTTTTAACGAATAATCTACTGAAAATCAATATCGGATATGGTGAAAAAAATAAAATAACATATTTACTCAATCGAAATTTTATCTGAATCAAACGAGGGAAATTCAATTTTTCTTGTGTACTCGAATCAACAATATTCATGTTATGAATTGAAACGCTTTTTTTGTTCGTTGCAGAAAATGCATTCAAAACTATATAATTTGTCCGCGATAGTTTTTTAGATAGTTTCAATAATATATTGTTCTCAGCTAACAATATATCCTTTGAATGAAAAAAGACTTTCAATTGTATTATGTTATTGAAGTCAATAGCGTTTTGTTTGGACTAATAAATCTTTATATTTACACCAACAATTTCACAATTGAATCAACGAAATTTCATTTGATAACACCAATGATATGTGATCAATGCTTTTTTTTTCGCTATGTAGGCTGAAAGTAGTCGATGCGATGAATATGAAAATGACGTACTCCCGTCGAAAAGCTACGATCCATGCTATCGGTACGCATGCGCAGCTCAGCTGTCATCCGATCACAGAAAGACAACGTTAGACAATGCTCGTCAAAGCGTTGCACAGAGGACTGCAAGCAAAGGGAACAAAATAAAACGAGAGCATTTGCGACGAGCCAAGTGGGACAGGAAGGCGGGGAGACGGCTCGCATGATTTATGGATCGCTTGGAGCGCGCTATTTCGCGAACGATTAATTATTGCTGAATATAGGCTTTCGCGAAAGCGCGCGTTGATGGTCGCAAAGCGATACGAATGCAAGGGTAAAAGGGATTGTCGCTGCGACCCAGCACCGTGAGATTTATCAAAGAGCTTTACTCTCTCTTTGTAATACTTGTGGTGACCACACTCGTATGGAACATTGTACGAACGACAGGATAAAAAGAAAACGGCACACGTGTGGAAATGTCAAAAGCTTCGCATGAATGTTTTTCTTTCAATTTGGAACGTTCTTTCGTTTGTCATTGCGAACACTCGCGATCAGTTTACCTCTGCACTTGTCACTGCTCTGTTTCCGTGGAGAACCTTTCCAGTGTTGCCCTATGTGCCTAAACTCTGGAAAACCTGTGACTGGTGGTCCATTTTAAGGAGTTTTGGTTACCATAAGAAACGCGCGTTCAAGCGGTCACCCATCGAAGTACTGGCCTGGGCGCAGACTGCACCAACCTCCCTGCAATTAATGTATATCTTTGCATCTTCGCAATCCAGGCTAGTAGGACAGAGTAGGAGAGACCTAGAAGAGTTGAAACGATTTTCAGATTTCACCCCATATCTCGTGATCGAAACGAGAGATTCGGGTAGCTATAAAGTTGTTTTGTCGCTTTTTTAATCGACTAATCGATTCTCGACTAGAAATGACTCCATGAATTATTTAACCTGTAAAAAACCATTTGAGTACAGTCGTTTTCTTTCAACTCTTCTCATATCGAGGTAAGTCGAAACAGCTATCGAGTTTAGTTGAAACGCCTGGGAATTGGTACAAAATAAGGGTATACATCATGTAAAAACACATTGTTATTGAAAAACTTGATTGAAAATTTAAAAACTTAACCTTGACATTAATCTAAGTCTCACTTTTTCATTCAGTCTGACAAACTTTTATAAATTCTAACTGAAACGAATATAAACTCACGAATCTCCCGGAATTGAATAGTAAAATATAGCAAACCAAAAGTGAATTGAAGGACAAACTTTATGGCAAGAAAGCAAATCAATCTCTATTCTGACAAATAATTGTGACACACATATGAAAGTTCGCCACCAGTGCAGGCTTCGTGCGACCATGCTTTGCACTTTAAGCATTGCACCCACTTCTCATTTGGCCTGCTGTTTGAATACGATTCTATACAACACACGCAAAAATACTCTTCCTCGTCTTCACTTTCCACGTTCTCTTGGTGCTTGATCTTTCGTCCCGTAGAGTAACCTATTCAGCGGCGAGCCCATATATTTCTCGGCTCACCATGCCTCTATCCGTTTTCCTAATATATTTATTCGGCTTCTGAAATAAAACAAATGCAAGCCTTGCAAATCACACGACAAAATATAAACGTATGAAAATATTACTGCAACCGAGGTAAGTTGAAACACCTTGTTTCAACCTTCCTAGGTGTCAAAAATGCGATGCCACTTGATTCGTAACTCACTATTGATAAAGAGTATTGCAAAACATCAAATTCAATATGACAAATCGAATTCTAAGTCAGTAAGCTTCCAAACAATGCATATCACATACCGTCAAATATATAAACAAGGTAACTAAAACTTGATGAAAGATACGACAAATACTTACTTTTACCAATTTTTTGGCGCGGGTGTCGATGTGACTCAACTGAACTTGCAAAAGCACCAGAGCGAACTGACACGTGATGCACATCGTAGCAATAAAGGAATGGCATCGTTGCCAGCTCGCTAACAATCACATCTACCGAGACATTGACACTGATTAAACTTACCTCTGGGTCATCCCTCCTAGGTCTTCCCTACCCTTGTCCACCATACGACGTTGGACACGCTGTTTTCGGATGACATGTGATGAATTTTACAGGCGGAAGTGCGGCCTATGCACGACTCACTCTGCTTCTACCTGCTTTCGGGAGAAAGACTGTTGCCCGTAAAATTTCGCTTGTCCGGTTTTGTCCGGCATTTTCCCGTGTTTCTGAGTGTCTTTCATCCGCCTCACTCACCAATCTCGTCTGGCTCAGCAACGCCAAAAGAAGAGGAGCAGAGATGGAGGGACGGATGGAGGCAGAGTACAGCAGAGAGAGAGAGCAACCAGCGGTTCTCTTGTCACTCGAGGGACTTTCCAGCCTCGTCGGGTTCCGGTTCCGCTCGTCAACGGATCCTGGAACGGTCCTCGTCAACTCCTCCCAACATTCCTCCATCCTCGTATCTCGCTCCATCTTCCGTTTGACTCCCGTCCCTTGCTTCCGTCTATGCAAATACCGTTAACCTCGCGTCGTTGGCTTTTGGGTCAGTGTACACGCTACACACAGCAGCCTCATGCCACCCGTGCAACTCCTATCCATTCGTAGTACGTCCGGCGTGCAGCTTTCCTCGCGGACTACACACTTGAGAAACTTTTATTTGATCGTCATTTACTCGACACGGCGAGTGTGGAATTTCTCAATTGCGACTGGGAACTCTATTTTCGTAGTCGGTTGAAAGAAAATTGACACTGCCATCTCCGGTATGTGTGACTTCTGGAAGTTCTGGACTTGTTGATACGAAAGACAAAAACGATTTTGACAGTTGGTCGAAAATTGGTTCGGTTATTGAGGGAACTCATTTCGATCATGTGAAGGAGATGTATCCTTGAGGAAACCAACTCAAAAAGGTCCTCAATTGGCTTTTGAGGATAGCCGAAGAAAATGGCCCGGCTCGAAGAAGACTCGCCCAATTGTGAATCAGCTGATTGTTATCCGGCACATCTTGAACACACACGAGTACTTTTCTCAAGTCTGTTCGCCTAGAAGATTGCGACGCTTGGTCTCCAGTTCATCCAAACAAACCCAAACAATCTACGATGATTGATGGCAACGAACGCTCGCAAGGAAAGCAGCACTTTGGTATTTTCCTGCTTCTCGTCTTCGTCCTTTTATGAACCCAATTTCGATCTCAGCTGTTGCCGGGCTTCCTGAGTATTACACTCTCGAGATCAATTAGTCAGTGTAAGCGGCAACGTCCTGTCCCGATCCCCAAGCTGTCGCATTCTATGTACTCGGTGCTAGCGCTATGTGTAGGCCGCTGATTGCAGCAGTGAAGGAATCTTTCGAAGGTTGTCATCTTGAGTGTGCGCGGGGGGTCAGCTATAAACAGACGACAGAAGCGGCTGCATCGTTGGTGCAAGCTGATGAGTAGGGTCAGTGAGAAGGATAGCGCGCGGACGTCATTTTCCTCACTTCCTCAAGCAAGGAAAATTCCTTGGGGTCCCTCGCTAGCCAGCGGCAAGGCACGTGCCCGCGGTTCCTTTTATTTTTGGAAGATGGCCGATGATGTTGCTCCAGCCATCACTCAAAAGTCATATACATGCGCTCTCATTAATATGTGTATATACAGTAGCGTGCTGAAGTTTCGGGCCACCCTATTTTTCGTGGATATTGCATAGAAATACGATGGTACGGGAAAAACAAACGAGTAATGACACTTGTAATTGGCGTCGAGATGCTTGATATTAAAAAGAATTGTGGTATAAACAGTAATATTACTCTTTAACCATTAATGATCCTAAAGTTTTTATTTAATGACTGTGCAAAAGTATTGGGCCATATACTATTGCGTATGAAAACAAAAAACAAAACATTATATAAATAACAAAATATCGTTTAGTTTTCTCTCTAGAGTCAATACTTCGTTGCCATGCCCTTAGCAGCGATTATAGCAGCACATCGTCGGGGTATAAACGCAATTAATTGCGAGATGCGATCTTGTGGCATCTTTTCTCACTCATATTGCAAATGATCCAATAATTCCGTCTTGTTGGAGTGATTCTTCGTTCCAACGCGAACCTTGAGCTCTTGCCACAAATGTTCAATCGGATTTAAATCCGGTGACTGTGAGGGCCAGTCGAGAAGGCGCACTTTTCGGCTTTGAAGGAAATTCTTCACAAGACGCGAAGCATGTTTGGGATCATTGTCGTGTTGAAATATCCACCCATTCGGCATACTTTTCTTTGCAAATGGGAGCATATGGTCTTGCAATATATTTCGATACATTATAGCGTCCATATTGCCTTGGATTTATATCAGTGGACCAATACCGTTATCAGAAAATGCTCCCCAAACTTTAACATTCCCGCCACCGTGTTTTACAGTTGGAATTTGATAGCATACATCGTATCTGGTACCTGCTGGACGTCTTACGTACTTGCGACCATCACTTCCGAACAATTGAAATTTGGATTCGTCGGAAAAAAGAACTTTCCGCCAATTCGATACTGTCCAATGTTGATATTTTTTGGCAAAATTCAATCTAGCCTTCTTATGCTTTGTGCTAATGAGTGGTTTCTTTACACCGACGCGCCCAATCAATCCCACAGCCTTCAGACGTTGGGATACCGTACTCCGACTGATATCAGCAAGATTTTCACTGCGTAATTCTCGCGAAATTATTGCTGCAGTTTTTCGCGGATCTATGACGCACTTTCTTTTAATGATTTTGTCCACGCGTTTTGAAGTTTTTCGTGGTCTACCGCTTTGACTTTTATCACACAACGAATTTGTTGATTTAAATTTCGCAATAATACGGTTTACTGTGCTTTTCCCAATAGATAGAGTATTTGCAATATCACGAGGACTCTTTACTTTTTCAAATAGTTTTAAGACAATCTCGCGGACCTTCATTTTTGTGTGGTTCGTCACTGCGACAGAAATAGAACTGATTTTTCCATGGTTCTTTATGTTTCGAACTAACGCGAAAGAAAGCGCGGAAGAAAACGTAAACAAGCCGTGTGGCTGGAGAAGATGAGACAGCGGCCCAATATTTGTTCACACTGACCGAGGACATTCGACGCCGTACACCAACCATACACGATACAAACAAAATAATCTACCTCCCTGTTATGCATATCATAACTCCCTCAAATATTTGAAATGATGGAGAGGTTCAGGCATTAAATATTTTATCGAATAACTGAGAAAAAAAGGTTGGCCCGAAACTTTTGCGCGCCACTGTATATCACACTGCTGGCCAAAAGTTTGGGTACACTAGTTGAAATTTCTTACCGAACCAAAAGTTAGATAGCGGACTCAAAAATAAACATAATTGAATTTCCCAAACGGCGTGTTAAAGAGAACAAATTTTCCTGCATTTTGCTTTTTAGGTATTTTGTTTACGATTTTTTATCGCCCCGTTACGCACTTTTGCACGTGGCCATTTTTCGGCCATCGAAAAGGAACTGCAAAGTTTGGGGAAACATTTTCCCTCGGTTTTTTCCATGCCAAACTTGAAGAGGATATCAAGACCGATATTTTTGTTTTTTAAAAAGTCTAGTACGATTTTTATCGCCCCATATTGCAAATAACAAATATAACGAACGTTACGTTTATGTGTTTGTATGCTTGTTCATTGAAGTTGTAGTTAACTGCACACGTAATGCTCAATGGCCTAAATCATTTTCACGATTTCAGCTGTGTTTCTGTAAAATATTAATCGGAATTGATTCGGCAGTTCTCGAGACATGACCGTGCAAATGTACGGACAACATTTTTCTTGCACAATACGATTTTTCCACTTGCTTCAGCTAACAAATATGCTTAGTTGCAACATTCGAAAACAGCTCATTGCTGGGATTTTTTAATTGATGACAAATTGCTACAAAAATTAGGTCATTGAAAAAGTTTCATTTGAAGAATTTTGATAAACTTCTACGAAAATTGGGGATTTGAAAAAGTATAATTTGAAGAATTTTGATAAATTGCTACGAAAATTAGGAGAAATTTTTGAGAAAAAATATTTAATTATAATCAATCTACAGCCGATGTCCGGGAAGCACCTCTCGAAAACGTTTTTTGTGGTAAGCAATGTCCTTTTTAACCAGGTTATCGAATATCAAAAGATCAATTTGATTTCGTTAGTTCATCAGTTCATCCTATGATGAATTGGAGGAATTTCCAAAATATCAAATTAAAAATAGTGAGGGTTCAAGCAAGTCTTGATTTTAGCGAAAAAATGGACATTTTACCTGTGGAAAAAATGGGCAAAAAATCCTTCGATCAAAATACTATATTTTTGCATCTATAAAAATCCCTAAAAATGTCAGAAAAATCGATGCAGTAGGTTTTGACATATTTCACTCACAGACTTTGAAGACGTACTTTCGGAAATAAAGCGTTTATAGTTTCGACCGACGCTCCGAGTGTTCCGACGGGCATCAACATAACAGCCTATACATTTTTATACGATCACCCTGAAATTTTCAGGGAACATTTATAAGACGATATACTGTCAAAATATATCGGTTTTGACAAAAGTGATTTTTCCACTTTTATAACTAGGCGATCTGTTAAGATATTTTCTGAAAATTAGAAAATCACAAAGTGAACAAGTAAAAGTATTACAAATCAGTAACAAATACAGTAAGTAATAAATATATAAGCAAAGGATAAAATATCTCCAATCAATTCTCATATTATTAAAGACGATTCCTTATTATTATCAAATATTTTTAACCGATATGACCTCTCCTTAATCTGCGATTTACATATACATAAAAAAGAATTGAGGATATGTCTAATAAATTCCTCTATCGTACAAAAATAATAACAATAATATACTCAATTAAAAAAATCATATACATGCCTATCCGCACATAAAAAATACCATAAACGCGCACAACAAATATGAAATCATATCAATATCTCGACTACACGTACATGCACCCAAAACGGGGGAAAAATATGTCCAATCAATACAAAATCAATAAGGGGTATTTGCCCAAGAGTTTCAATATTTATAGTACAACCGTCCGCTATAGGGCATTTGGTAAGTTGTGTGCCCATGTACTTGTAATCCTCCGTGGCACAGGTAATCCCGGTGTCGCGCACCGGACTCCAATATTCTCCGTTGTGCTATAGAGGCGTGTGCATTGTGGTACCTGCAAGAGCGTGTACTGACCGCGCAGTTACCGCTCGGTATACACGCTCTTCAAACTCGGATAGTACATTTCTCGCCGGTGTACGTACCTGGAGGAGAGAATGAAAAAATAAAAAAAAACTGGAAGAAGGAAAAGAAGGAAATCGGAGGGGTGTGCAGAGTGGTAAAAGCCGCGAAGAATATGCACGTAAGCCGGATACACAAGGACGTAGAAATCAGTGAGCTTATCGTATGAGAGAGTCTCAGGAGTGACAAAATATTTGCACAATTCACGAGAGAGGGACAGAGAGAGAGAGAGAGAGAGAGAGAGAAAGAGAGAGAGAACGGCCACTTCAAAGATCCTGGAGACTCTCTCTCTCTCTCTCTCTCTCTCTCTCTCTCTCTCTCTCTCGCTATTCCTCTTTTTCTCTGCCCCGTGTTGAGTGAACTCATACACACCTGTCCAGCATGTGGCAGACCATCTCCTGGATCGTATACACTCTCGGTGTGCTGGACAAACGACGATTCGTTTTCTCAGCTATACACGTGCGGCATTAAATAAATACATATATACATAACGCGGCCACGTGAAGGTACATCGATATTTGTCATCGCCGACGACGACGCCGTGCGACCAACGGAGACTTCCCGGTATCGCAATTCCGTAGCTGCTCCAAGAGCTGTACGGAATTGCCAGGTCGTAAAAAAATATCCCTCGCGCCTCTTCCGCGACGAATAATAAAGGGGACGTGAAAGGAATGCGAGACGCAATAGCAAACGTAGAGACGATCTTTTTTTCTTCTTCGCTCGTGGTTTACGCACCTTGTCAACAATTTTCTTCACCGTGCAATGACATTTCCTCCGGCGCTTTTTTTTTCATCATTCGCACACCGTAAAAAGTGATTGGCAAGTTTGGGGGAGCGAGGGTGAAGCTTGCCCAAACGAGAGTGTGAAAATTCGCACATTTGACGTAATTTTCACGAGGCACGGATCTTGCTCCGAGAATGAATTGGCGCGTGTGATGACAGCGTAAAAATTGGAGAACACTTTAGGAATATCGCGGGAGAGATGACCTGCGAGGAATAATCGAAACGAGCAATAGGGTAGGACACCAATGTGACGAGCCAAAAAAGATCGTTTATGGTGGACTTTTTTTGGCTAGTAGATTATTTATTTGGAATTTGGAAAGATAGTATGTTATTGAGTGTACATTTAACTTAATTGGTGTAAATTTTTGTTTAAATTTTTTAAAAATTAACAACCCTCTTGCGGAATAGTAGAGCCTGACTATAAAAAATGTGGTCCAACGATCGGATCGCAACTTGACAACGGTTAGTCGAAAAAAATGAAAATAAAAAAGTTGTATAACCTATATAAATCTAGTTATTGTTGGACCTAGCCGTTCTTCGAATAAACAAAAAAAATGCACAAAATTTGCGTTCGAAAAAAAGTGTTATTGTGGCGAAATTTTTACTTATATTTGGGGGCTCATAAAATACTAAATTAAAAATAATGCAAAAAACGGCTACGTACAACGATAGCTAGTGCAATTGCGGAAATTATTCTGTTTTAAAATTGAAAATCATACAACTATAGGTAGAGTTATGATTCCGGTCAGGTCGAGAGACGTCATTTCGAGAAAAACGCGATCGAAAGTTTTAGTATACGTATATCGTTGCGTTACCTACCTTCACTAAATCGTCTGTAACTTGGTCAGCTTTCAATATTTTAACTTGATTTTTTTCTCATATTCTTAAATATGTATACCTACTTTGAGCAGATGCAAAAAAAGATCGATTTTTTTAAACGCGTCACATTGGTGACACGTTCCCACCTCGACGGTTCATGCCTAGGCATCCATCCATCCATCCATCCATCCATCCATCCATCCATCCATCCATCCATCCATCCATCCATCCATCCATCCATCCATCCATCCATCCATCCATCCATCCATCCATCCATCCATCCATCCATCCATCCATCCATCCATCCATCCATCCATCCATCCATCCATCCATCCATCCATCCATCCATCCATCCATCCATCCATCCATCCATCCATCCATCCATCCATCCATCCATCCATCCATCCATCCATCCATCCATCCATCCATCCATCCATCCATCCATCCATCCATCCATCCATCCATCCATCCATCCATCCATCCATCCATCCATCCATCCATCCATCCATCCATCCATCCATCCATCCATCCATCCATCCATCCATCCATCCATCCATCCAGCCATCCATCCATCCATCCATCCATCCATCCATCCATCCATCCATCCATCCATCCATCCATCCATCCATCCATCCATCCATCCATCCATCCATCCATCCATCCATCCATCCATCCATCCATCCATCCATCCATCCATCCATCCATCCATCCATCCATCCATCCATCCATCCATCCATCCATCCATCCATCCATCCATCCATCCATCCATCCATCCATCCATCCATCCATCCATCCATCCATCCATCCATCCATCCATCCATCCATCCATCCATCCATCCATCCATCCATCCATCCATCCATCCATCCATCCATCCATCCATCCATCCATCCATCCATCCATCCATCCATCCATCCATCCATCCATCCATCCATCCATCCATCCATCCATCCATCCATCCATCCATCCATCCATCCATCCATCCATCCATCCATCCATCCATCCATCCATCCATCCATCCATCCATCCATCCATCCATCCATCCATCCATCCATCCATCCATCCATCCATCCATCCATCCATCCATCCATCCATCCATCCATCCATCCATCCATCCATCCATCCATCCATCCATCCATCCATCCATCCATCCATCCATCCATCCATCCATCCATCCATCCATCCATCCATCCATCCATCCATCCATCCATCCATCCATCCATCCATCCATCCATCCATCCATCCATCCATCCATCCATCCATCCATCCATCCATCCATCCATCCATCCATCCATCCATCCATCCATCCATCCATCCATCCATCCATCCATCCATCCATCCATCCATCCATCCATCCATCCATCCATCCATCCATCCATCCATCCATCCATCCATCCATCCATCCATCCATCCATCCATCCATCCATCCATCCATCCATCCATCCATCCATCCATCCATCCATCCATCCATCCATCCATCCATCCATCCATCCATCCATCCATCCATCCATCCATCCATCCATCCATCCATCCATCCATCCATCCATCCATCCATCCATCCATCCATCCATCCATCCATCCATCCATCCATCCATCCATCCATCCATCCATCCATCCATCCATCCATCCATCCATCCATCCATCCATCCATCCATCCATCCATCCATCCATCCATCCATCCATCCATCCATCCATCCATCCATCCATCCATCCATCATTAAAAAAAAATCAATCCAAAAGTTCTTTCGTTTTTATTTATAAAATGGAAACAATTACTTTAGGCTGAGAATAGTTTCCATATCTCATCGCGGCTGTAAGGCACGTATTTCCTGTCTGAGCCATACGATGTTTTTGCATACCCTATAAAGCCGGAAACTTTAGTCGCCGCGGATCCTTAACGAAGCGATCTCGCTCGAAATTTCATCCCCAGGGCGCCTCCATTCAATCGCAAAATCTCTTTTTCAATGGCTCGGTACTTATTTTTTCATTTTTGCTCTTTTTGCTGCAGTCACAGTGCATCTATGCACGCCCGGGAGGCGGTAAGAGTTGCGGAAGGAAAGTGAGGGGGAACGAGTGAGAGAGGGAGGTAGAGGGAGAGAGAGAAGTCGAGCACTTTGAGAGTTTTTCAAGAGCGTGTGTGGACGGCTCGAAAGAGCTTGCGTTATCCTCGTACTACGCGAAGCGTTAAACACGCAAATCCTAGCTGGAAAACTAAAACTTAAATCCCCTCGGGGGTCACGTCGTCGTCCCAGGCCCGTCGTCTCCCATCCCGGGATCTCTCCGTTCCTGCAAGCCTTCTTATTCTCATTCCGCCCATCGCCGAAGAACGCGCGTACCGTCTCGAAAGTTTTCGGAGCGCGCGTACGTTTGGTATTCAAACCGAGCGAAAATCCATGGGCAGTCGCTTTTGCTTTCACGCTCGGGGTGGTAAGAACAAAAAAGAAAGAAGACACGCAGGAAAAGAGCGCCGGAAGGAAGTATCGCAAACCGCAGGCTCACCTTAACAACCCCATCGCGTATAGCTCGTGTGGGCGCTCGTGCGACCCAAACTCTCAACCCCTCCCTTCGGGCCCTTTATTCAGACTGCCGGGTACTTGCATCGCAAAACTTTGTGAAAAACTGCACATCTCGCCGTTCGAGGCTTCGCGCGTGTTGCATTATTATTTTTTATTCACTATTTTCTGTTTTTTTTATGCGACGTCGTTTCTTTTTATCCCCTTCTGTTTATTCTCGTTTATTCATCTGCCTTCTTCTTTTTTTTACGGCCCCCGTCATCGTCGTACTTTGAGGAAACCCCCGTCATCGTCGTACTTTGAGGAAAACGAGAGCCTCTGGATAACGTCTCCCCCCCTCTCACTCTCTCTCTCTCTCTCTCTCGCCGTCTCTCTTGAGTACGAAGAGAGTCCTGTTTCCGTGTGAAAATCCGTCGAGAAGAAAAATACGTATAACCGCGCGTCCCGCACGCATTTACACGGAGATCGCAAGCGCTCATTCACGACTATATACCGAGTGTCCGATCAAAATCGACCCCCTCGAATATCTTCGAAACTGTTGATGGTACCGAAAAATGTTTCGAACAAAAGTTGAATGATTTCATCAGGTATATGATCTCCTGAGAGTACATTTTTCATACCCTGACGCACAGAGGTCATACGAAGGTCAACTTTTTCAAATGGCTTCACGTATTCTTTGAGGGGGGAGATCCCTGTAGGCATTAGAAAATAAGTTAATTTTCAAGATTTTTTTAGTGAAAAAACTATCTATTCTACGTAATAAAATGCTATGTACACATTAAATTCAGAAATCTGTATGTACGAATAAAGTTCTATGTACACAATAATTACACACAAAATTAATTATGTAATATTAAATTTCATGTATCTTTTTATTTTTGAAAGTTGTTTTTTAATATCAAAACATGGCGACTGTACGACACTTGCTTCCGTTTTCGCCTCAGTTGTGCCACAGCGTACAACCTAGTGTCTGGTGCATTGATCTGAAACATCAGAGCTAAGAATTTTTGGATCTATTAGACTCACTCGCTCTATGTGAACCTTAAAAACTCAAAGGAAAATAAAAGTTCGTAAAATGGTACGTCTTTGAACTTTCTTTGTATTTTTCATGAAGTTTTTTACTACAGTATTTCTTATCGAAAGAGTAGTTTTTTAAACTAATTTTTGAGAAAATTCAGGATCACATAGATGGTAATAATGTCATCTTAAAATGTGCAAAAATTTAAAATCATAAATCAGGTAGTTTTTTATTTATGTTGTGCGATGTTCACGAAGAAGTAGTTTTCAGGAAAACGCATTTAAAGTTTCAACTTAACTTTAAAGTTTCAACTTTAAATGCGTTTTCCTGAAAACCACTTCTTCGTGAACATCGCCCAACATAAGACAAAGCTATCTGATTTAGGATTTCAAATTTTAGCACACTTTAAGATAACATAATTACCATCTATGTAAACTTGAATTTTCTCCAAAATTAGTATAACTCTTTCGATAATAAATACTGTAGTCAAAAACTTCGTGAAAAATAGAAAATAAAAATTCGTGAATCTTGAAAGACTCGCGAATTTTGTGACCAAATAATCTACTGATTAATCAGCGATTCCGGGGCTGAAGTAGTCCCTCGGCTTCGTCGCGGAGTTTATTTTCGACCATCAGATCTTTCTTACGTTATAATGGGATATTCCTCTCAATGCACCTATGGAGGCAGTACTTGCACGTGGGAAAAATCAAGCTGCATCTATTGATTAAAGGCAGAGATACCTTTAGGCAAAAAAAATTATTGATTTTCATCATTTTTATTTCACTGGAAATATTTCTTAACTATACTTTACATTTAAAGTATGTTTTGTCACTACTTTTGGCTGTTACATGGTATTTTTAGTTTTGTTAATGATTAAAAATGGTGGTAGTATGGCACCGTCTTCTAAACGGGTTGCGGCGGATGTTGTCAGAAAAAGACGACATTTTTTCTTTCAGTAACACTCATACGCAGATTATGGACCAATATAAAGTTAGAAATGTTGAAAATCGACGAAATCGTACGCTGTGAAACAAAAAGATGGAATTTTCCGAAAAGGCTACAATTTGCAATAAAAAATCCTGTTTTTTTTTAATTTTCGAAAATATTTGTGCCATGTTTCAGACAATGAGGTTAGGAAGATATATACCAAATTTTATCAGAATCAGTTGATTAGTTTTTAGCTATACGTCACGCCAGTTTTGAAAATGCAGTTTTGAAGACGTGTCATGCCACCGCAATTTTGAAATATTAATTAAAAAATACCATCTGACAGCCAAAAGTAGTAATAAAACATACTCTAAGTCTCAAAAATGGTGAAGAAATCTTTCCTTTTAAAAAAAATCATGAAAATCAGCCATTTTTTTACTCACCCAAAAGTATCTCCACACTTGAGAATCATTGAATCCATTTTTTGGAGTTGATTTTCATTTGCTCCCTACGTGTCCGTATTGAAAAAGCTTTTCCACAACAGACGGCGCGTGCACCAAAAGTATTCAACTTTCGTCCGAAACGTATCCTAGCAGCATCGGCAGTTTCGAAGATCCAGCAGAGTGGGTCGAATTCGAATGGGACACTCGGTAGACACGGGCTCTTCTCGTGCTTCATCTTTTCCTTACAATTTCATTCGGTGTATAGGTTTACACAGCTATACGAGTTCATGCCGCTGGTTTTTCTCTATAAACCAGTCTGTTGCTTCGGCTTTTCGGGACTCTCTCGTGTCGCGGTGTAAGGAGCTTACGAATGTTGGGTGTATCTTGGGAGCTGGAATCCCTGCTCACCATTCATGCCCGACAGCGGGTGTCCAAACACCTATGACACCTATACCTCGTAGGATTCCTTCTATAGAACGAGCAGCTCCACTGCTGTTCAACGAGATATTGTATGCTCATCGAAAGAGTAAATTACGGGGCGATGTTCCGTCGAAGGTTTTTTCATCGGGAAAATTTACAGGGCGTCTCATCTCAAGTGTTACAAGATGCTGTTTCGAAAAACGCGCGGTCGAATGAGGAATATTGAGAATATACGTCAAGAGGTCTGCGTAAGCTTGACATTTGAAAAATACGATTTTTCGATTGCATAGGTTTATAGCCTGTGGTGTTAAGGGGTCTTCTCACTTTTGACGCTAAGGAAGGCTATTTTCATGAATTTTTTTGATAGGTTTACATTATAGATATTGATGCAAAAGTTGTTACACTTAAGGGGTTACCCCCACTTGCGATTTTGAAAAAATCGATTTTTTTTATTGCATTTTTTTGAAGTATAAGTATCCGGACCCATACTTCTGTATGGGCCCGGAATAGATGACTCTATGTAAGTTTACAAAAAAAATATTTTCTTCGTCTAAACTGAAATTGAAACTTTAAACGCGTTTTTCTCAAAATGGCATTTCTGAAGTCGGTGACCAAGATTACTCGAACACTAATGAACCGATTTTCTTGAAATTTTGCAGGCTTATTTAATACATAAAAATGTAGTCTTTAATCGTTCGATTTTTTTTTCGAAAAAAAATGGCCGTTTATAGCCAAAAAACGGCCGTTTTTTTTCGTTAAAATTGAACCATTAACTTTGACTGTCCGCCATTTTGTGAAAAATGAATATTTTTTAAAATCCTTCGATTAAAGACTAGTTTATACTTATATTTGACTAAATCCATCCGCATTTTTTTTTCAGATGATCCACTTCGCCGCAATGTTGGTCACCGCAAACCGTGTATATAACAACATTATTTCATTGACGGCCATTTGCCACTAAACAATGTAATATTTTTCAATAAAAAAATTACTGAAAGTTCTTCAAGATGTGTTCTTTAAGATGATATATTGATCGATTAAAAAAGTTTTGTAGTTTTCTTTAAAAAAATTCATGAAAAAGGCCTTTTTTGCGCTACAAGTGGGGGTAACGCCTTAATAAATACACTTTCGAAATATGTAAAAAAAAATTATTCAAGTCACTATTTATAGACGAAAATGGTAGTTAAAAAATGTTCCAACAAAATTGTAGGTCTGCGCTGTTGATGAAATCTCGGAGATGGATCATCCGAAACAAAACAATTAAACGGTTTTTAATTCAGTATGTTAATGGCTATAGCGCATATCATGGGATTTTTTATAAATGCCAACATAACAAAATGGCGGACATTGTTCGCAAAAACGAAAAAACGTGTTTTTTCATGGTTTATGGCAAAAAGAACAAAATAAATATCAAAATAAAAAAAAACACCTTGATATGCACTATGTTTATAGTTGTAAAGAGTATGTGGTTGAAATTTCATAATGATCGGTTCTGTAGTTTCGAAGATTTTTCGTTCGAAAAGCGTCGTTTCGAGAAAAACGCGTTTACAGTTTGTTTGGGTTACACAAATAGATAAAAAAAATTATGTATTTCGAAAGTGTATTTATTGAGTGTAACAACTTTTATATCAATATCTATAATATAAACCTATCCAAAAAATGCATGAAAATAATGTTCTTTTTCAAAGGAAAGATTTCTTAACCATTTTTGGGTCTTACAAGAAAAGTTTGCGAGGTCGATCTCTCCGATTTCGATGAAATTCGGCATGTTTGTAGAAAGGGCAAAAATAGGCGACACCTATTTATTTATATCTGCAGAACCCGTTTTTCAAGGATTAAAATTAACCATCGAAAATTGGGGTGTTTTTCGTCGATAACGTTTTAACGGTTCGACATATGAAAAAAAATAAATCGCAACTTTTGTATTTTCAAAAACTTATGGAGTCATGTTTTTGGACAATAAGGTTAGGAAGATTTATACCAAGTTTCATCAGAATTGGTAAATTAGTTATTTAGTTATACGTCACGCCAGTTTTAAAGATTAATAAATAAAAATATACCATGTAACAGTCTAAAGGTGTCTCCCCCCGTAACTTCAATTTTTGACGATAATTTTGTAAAGTTTCAAAAATCGACCGAGCTAATAGGATTTTTGTGAAGGGTCCCATATAGGGTCGCCTGTCGTAACAAAAATGCCAGTATTCAGCCATTAAACGGTTTGCTGATAATCGGCCAATAATTCGTGGACCAGCATTGGGGTACTGCAGGCGGATGAACGGCTTGCCAGATCTATGCCAGTCATTCGTGGGCCAACACTATCGCACCGATAATATGGCGATCAGCATTGGGGTATCGTAGGCAGATGAACGGCTTGCCAGATCTATGCCAGCCATTGGTGGGCCAATACCATCGCACCGATAATATGGCGATCAGCATTGGGGTATCGTAGGCGGATGAACGGCTTGCCAGATCTATTCCAGCCATTGATGGTTTGTTTTTGGGCGTTTTGCAAATGCAGGTCGTTAAACTGTTACACGTAAAAACAAGGGATAAGGTTTCGAAAAGCATATCCTACGGATGAAGCTGAAATTTTGCACCGACCTTCTTTTCAATATTTTAAGAGAACCTTTAAAAGGATATTGGCGACTAGCAATAGTTTTCGATATATCGGATATTGAAAGTTATTTATTGTACTGCGCTTCTACTATATTAAATAAATCCAAACAAAGCCATCCCACATGGCAAGTGATATGCACATACGGGCGAGCACTGTTTGCCAGGAAGCAGCGCGGCTGGAGGAGTGGGGGGTATCCATGGGATATATAGATATACTCGTATGGCGTGAAATAATAAACTTTACAATGCGATGTATGGAAAACTATTGCTAGTCGTCAAAAATCCGTTGACGGTTTCTCCTAGGATAATGAGAGGAAGTTCGGTGCAAAATTTCAGCTCGATCAGAGGAGTATGCTTTTCGGAACTTCACCCAAAACGAGCGAGTTATTTTTACAACCTTAATGGACCAAAAAAATTGTCGGTAAACTTTAATGTCACGAATAAAATTATCGGCATAAAAGTAAGGAACGAACAAACGATGGGTTCTGTAAGTGTTAAAATGGCTAAGTGGATAGAGCGCTCGACACTAGAACGAAAGGCGCAGGTTCGATCCCGATGAAAGGTAAAAATTTGAACAATGCAGAAACTGTTTTTAATGCATTTATTCTATGTACATGGACATAAGTAAAGCATAAGAAAACAAAAAAGATACTACTAGAATTATTATATTCATAATTTGTCAATTTTTTGTTTTTCATTTCCGGCAGAAGATCCGGCAGCCGTTGCTGGGCCAATATGGGCGTATGATAGTTGGCCCAGTCTTAGCAGCCATTCATGGTTTACCATTACCAACCATGCATGGTGCGGATCTGGCCCGTTATCGTTTGTTCTCTGGGAACCAGTCGAGGGCCATTACTGTGCCGATTGTAAAACCCTATTTGGGGTCTTCCACAACGGCGAACCGAAGGCGATTGAGCCTTTTTTCTTTTGCGTTTTTCTCAAGCCTCTGTTTTATGGAACGGGGTAAGTCGTATCTCAAAATCCATTCATCCGATTCATTCCAAATTCGGACGGAGCATAGTCCATAACATTTTCTTTCGTATAACCGGATTATTTGTTTACATGTTTATCCGTTACTTAATAACAAATTACTAAATTTGTTCTTTTTTTTTGTAAAAAATCGAACTTTTTTCTACAAATTTCCGCTTTCGTAATTTTCAAAATTCCAAAAAAGTATCCGGTCATACGAAAGTTTTATCATGCTAAAAGTAGATTTTTTATTTTTCATTTCAGATTACCTCAGTGGCCACAAGCACCCGTAGCGATTGGCCATGCAGCGACGGTGGCACTTTGTTTAAATAATAATAACGTCATTGTTTATCAATATTTTTCAATTTAAAAAATACTCAAACTTGGCAAGACTATGTATCAAATGCATGTAAAATCCCGACCTTCCCATTGTAATACTCTCATCAGAAAAAAACATTGAAAACCGATCTGTCTTCTGAGCCCCAAGTTTGTGCGGACCCGTTGAATAGAACACTCTATATACTTGTTCGCGTGGGTGTATATATATGTTTATGCTCTACCTTACATGCTCTTCTTTTCGAGCCCACATCCCTGACAATGCTTCCAGAACGATTGACACCCCCGAAGTGTCGGTTACAGGTAGCCTCTTGTGTGCTCATCGTGTAACAGATTCCCTTTTATACGAGGACTCGTTTCGTCGAGCGACTGTAAAAACACCCGCGATGAAAAGCACACAAGTGTGGGAAACGCGACATTTTCGTTCGGCCCTTGACAGATACTGCGCAGTTACATTCAATTCAATGGACACTTTGGAAAGACATTTAATGTCATATTGTTTTGCATTATTAACTCTTCGTAGTTGGCTTAACAAGAAAAGTGTGCTATCACATTTGACTTTCCCACCCGAATGGACATTTTTTTCTCCCTTCGTAGTGAGACGAAAGTGGGCTATTTTTTGAGGTAATTTTTGTGATACTGCTTGAACCAAAATATATATATACACATTAAAGCATTTTTGTGATAGAAGCCCATGAAGTTTTATCGTGATTTTTCGTGATTATAAAACACAATAGGGACGATATTATAACATAATAATTGTGATAGGATGGAATTATCTATAAGTGAAATGTAACTAAAGATAATGGATGTTAAATTGGAATTAGGCGGGCACGTAAAAGGGGAAGGCAACCATAAAAGTACGATGCAACTATAAAAGTTTTTTTAAATACTGTAAATTATACAACTATGCTCAAGTAATAATTATCAACAATTATTGTTATATTACTTATTGTTATTATCAATATCACTATTCACCTATTATCGTTACAATATTGTCATAAGTCTAAATAGCATTAATATATTAAAATTATCTATAATGAATGTGGACTTCGATTATAATAAACGTACATTTTTATTGCAATTCTTAGAAACAACTATGTAATACAGATACAGATACTGCAAACCATGTAATTGATATTTTTAGTTAATTATTATTAATATTTTTGCTACCCATATGTAATAATTATTATACTGCAATAGCTATAAATAATAGTAATATGTTTATTAGCATTTATAACTAATAATTTTATAATTATAATTTTATCATTCTAATTTTATAAACTTCATAGTTTGAATAATTATTATAAATTTATAATCCATAATTAATATTTAAAATGATAAAAATATTGTACCAATAATGAACTACAATAATTATAAATAACTATATTAAGGCCTTAGGCCACAGTAACGGGTATAAAATCATGTGCGAATTTAACAATTTTTTTCGTATGAAAAAGTGATTCACTCAGAAAATGAATTACACATCTAAGTATTTAGTATGAATATCAAGCTGTTAGAATTTTTTTCGATATACAGAATGGCCGACTACTCGAAACTTCTCGAAACAGCTTTTTTCCAATTGGCGTGACAAATAACTTCAACAATTTTCACTCGATTTACTTCGATTTACTTCAAATTTACTTCAAATTTTACTTCAAATTCAAAAGTTTCATTCCTAATAAATAAATATATATATTACATTTCGCATATCCTATTGCATTGCAAATATATATATTGCATTTCGCATTTCCTAATAAAGAAATATATATATTGCATTTCGCAGAGAAGTACGTACGAAATTTCAGATTAATCGAAAACTTTTCATTCAATAAGCAGTTTATGAGCAGTTATAACGAAATTTTTCACTGCAAGTTTCTTTCTTAAGTTCAAATACCTACAACTTTTGGATAAAACAATGTTTTTTAAATTCCGTGCGTACTTTCCCAGGTATTCTAATGTAGATTGACCAGAATTTTTGTTTTTTGTTCTAGGCAAAAAATTGTGGATGCTAAATTTCACGCCGCGGAGCGCCTAAAAAAAGATAACATAAGAAAATATTAGTAGTTGGCCATTTAGTACATCGAAAAAATATGTATATATATTTGCTACCAGCTTGATATTTATACTAAATAGATGTGTAATTAATTTTATGAGTGAATCACTTTTTCATGCGAAAAAAAATGTTAAATTCGCACATGATTTTATACCCGTTGCTGTGGCCTAAGGCCTTAAGCTGTAAATCTACTATAAATATATACTATGGTAGATGATGATCTATACTATGAATAACTATAATGACTATAATAATAAAATAAATAACTATACAAAACTATATAAATAACTGTAATAATAATAATATCACAGACCGGTAAATTTATTAATTATTCATAGTTCGATTCAATGGCCACTGTTATTGACGAAAATAGTCACATGCCAGATGACTTTCTGTTGCATGAATACAACGCGTACGTTTTTCGATTTTTTGTGTTTGCTCGACGGTTAGGTTACCGTCCATTTGAGGGATGCGCTGGACAATGTTTCGAAGGTCTGGATTATGTCTTCGCTATGGTTTTCCATCGATGCATGGAAAAACGGGTATGTCAGAGTCGTTATTCATTGATAGTTCGTGCCGGTCCTGTGACGCAGTCGCCGCTCTGGGAATGAGCCAAGGGCACATCTGTTCGAACGCATTCGGATGCTTTCGTACAGGGTGAAAGAGCACCCAACCAGATCTCTTCACAGCGAGAGAGAGACAGAGACCGAGAGGGGGAGAGGGAGAGAGCAAAGTGAATGGAATCCATACGCCATTCTGTTGCTGGTATCGATCATTAGAGTACCCCAATGAAACATAACGGCCTCATTTATCAAACAATTACTAAAGTCTAATGGCGTATGCTTTATCAAAACCTCTCTCTCTCTCTCTCTCTTAGGTTTCCATCAATGATGATTGGTTCATGAGATCGTGGGAAAAACGAAGGTCCGAGGGTATTCCCAATCTGCAAAGCTACGAATACGTTCGACAGAAATTCAGGTGAGAAAGACGATTTCAATATTGAAAAAAAATCCAGTTTCTATATAGACTGATACATACTCGTGATCACATTGCCAGAAAAAAAAACAAAATAGAGTCAGATAGTGACCAAAACTAATGTAATTTTTTTACATCGAGAATTTACTGAAAATATGTTTTTTATGTAAATTAATATATACTCGTAATCACATAATTAAAAAAAAGAGTCACATAATGATTTGATAATTATTGACTCTCTTTATTCTTTTTGAATGGGATTATCGGTAATTAAATTACAATGCATTTTTCAACATTGGTCATTTTCCGAAGAGCGGCCAAATGAGTGCTGAACGGCGTTTTGTCACACTCCAAAAATCAAATAAGAACTATCATCATTTTTCACACCAACTTCACTCTCGATCTGGCAGGCAGACAAAATCTTGTACGAGGGTGGGGTGAAAAGTTTCCGGTCTGACCAAGAGATGGTGCCACTCGGTCTAGTTTTGGAGCGGCGTCCTACAGTACCATTCCTACCGAGCTTGTATGTACAGTTTCAGCCCAATCGCTACGTTAGTTTGCGTTTGAGAGCACATTGCGCGAGACGCTTCCGTTGTTTTCGTAAAAATGGAAAAATTGGAAAAACGTGCTGTCATCAAATACTTCCATTTGAAAGGTTTTACACCAAAACAAATAAAAGAAGGGATGGATTCAGCACTAGGAGACTCCTCCCCATCATATTGAACTATTAATCAGTGGGTTTCTGAATTTAAAATTGGTCGTGTGAGCACCTCTGACGAGCTTCGCTCAGGACGGCCCGTTGAAGTCACAACTTCAGAGATGACTGAAAAAATCCATAAAATAGTGTTGGAAGACCGCAGGTTGAAAGTGCATGAGATAGCTGAGACCTGTAGGATGTCAGCTGAACGTGTGCGAAATATTTTGCACAACCATTTGAACATGGAAAAGCTGTGTGCAAGGTGGGTGCCGCGTTTGCTAACGCTCGACCAATCGAGCGTTTGCTAACGCTCGACGCTACCGACAATTTGGCGCTGTATAGACGTAATCCAAACGGATTTTTTGCTTCGATTCATAACTGTTGATGAGACATGAGTCCACCACTACACTCCTGAAAGTAAAGAACAGTCAAAACAGTGGGTTGGAAAAGGGGAACCAACCCCAAAGAAGGCAAAAACAATTTTATCGACAAACAAGGTTATGGCTACTGCTTTTTGGGATGCGAGAGTTATGAGAAATGTATCAGTGTTGATGGAGATTATGTTGAAAAATAAAGCAAAAAAAAATGTTCAAATATCGTTTTTCTTGGTCAGGCCGGAAACTTTTCACCCCACCCTCGTATGTATTCGTAATACATACTTATAATCACATCACCAGAAAAAAGAGTCAGATAATGAGCAAAGCTAATTAAATTGTTTCGCATCGAGAATTTAGCGAAAAAAATATTTTTCTACACAAATTGATATATTCTCGTAATCACATAAGTAGAAAAAATAAACTCAAACAATGTCAGATAGTAATTTGATAATTATCTGACCGTCTTTTTTATTATTTAATTAAAAAAATTACATCGATAACTAATCAATAATTAATGTTTTTACATTGGTAATTTACCAATATATATTTTTTTGTACAATGTTGATTTACTGAAGAGCGGCCTAATAAACGCTCAACGCCGTATTTACACACTCCAAAGGTGCAGAAAAAAAGTATCCGCCTTTTTCACACCAACTTCGCTCATACAGACAAAATCTTGAAAATCGATCAACATCGTCTCAGCATCGTGCACTAACCCTGGCAATTTAATTTCAGCCTGAAAAAAAGCGAAACTGCAGACGGTCGCTATAATTTCATATCAGCAAAAATATGATTCGACGAGGAATTTTTATCGAGTCTGGCTATAAATCCGTACTTTAATTTCGTTCACACTTTTTCGTCCTCTCTCAGTGAGAGAGTAATTAGCTCGTGAATTCTTCCGGAGGGTAGAGAGAGAGCCCGATAACCGCGGCTAATTTTCTTACGTGCTCTCGGCGTCCGCTGAAAATTCGATATCGCGCGCGGCAAAATCGTTGGAATTAACGAGATTGCATTATAAATTCTTTGTGCCGGTGGGCGGCAAGTATCTCGTTTATCTTCGGCGAGCCGTGCTCAATGTAACGGCACCACATCCAAGGGTGCAACATGCGTGCGCGACTCGGCGCAAAACTATTATTGCACGAAACGACCCGACGACGTGGCGAATGCACATTGAAAAGCCTTTCGCCCCCGTGATTCGTTGCTCGATTATTTACGATCAATCGAATGGCCACGTTCAACACGCGCTTTTATGAAGTGTAAAGTAATCTTTTCAATTGTCCCCCTTCGCAGCCTCTCTCTCTCTCTCTCTCTCTCTCTCTCTCTCTCTCTTTCTCCCTCTCTCCCTCTCCCCCTCCCTTTCTCGCCATTAACTCCGACACGGACAATTAAGGCGTTACCCCCACTTGTAGCGCAAAAAAGGCCTTTTTCATGAATTTTTTTATAGAAAACTACAAAACTTTTTTAATCGATCAATATACCATCTTAAAGAACACATCTTGAAGAACTTTCAGTAATTTTTTTATTGAAAAATATTACATTGTTTAGTCGCAAATGGCCGTCAATGAAATAATGTTTTTATATACACGGTTTGCGGTGAACAACATTGCGGCGAAGTGGATCATCTGAAAATAAATTGCGGATGGATTTAGTCAAATATAAATATAAACTAGTCTTTAATCGAAAGATTTTAAAAAATATTCATTTTTCACAAAATGGCGGACAGTCAAAGTTAATGGTTCGATTTTAACGAAAAAAACGGTCGTTTTTTGGCTATAAAACGGACATTTTTTTTTGAAAAAAAAATCGAACGATTAAAGACTACATTTTTATGTATTAAATAAGCCTGCAAAATTTCAAGAACATCGGTTCATTAGTGTTCGAGTAATCTTGGTCACCGACTTCAGAAATGCCATTTTGAGAAAAAAGCGTTTAAAGTTTCAATTTCAGTTTACACGAAGAAAATATTTTTTTTGGAAACTTACATAGAGTCATCTATTCCGGGCCTATACAGAAGTATGGGCCCGGATACTTATACTTCAAAAAAATGCAATAAAAAAAATCGATTTTTTCAAAATCGCAAGTGGGGGTAACCCCTTAAATTACTTGCGTCGTCATTTCTAATCCGGAAATCAAAGTACATTGTAATACCTAGCCTTAAGGGGTTATGCCTAGATGTAAAGGACAAAAAATTACTTTTTTCAAAACCAATATATTTTGACAGTATATTATCTTATAAATATTCCCTGGAAATTTCAAGGTGATCGGATCAAAATTGATAGATTTATAGGTTATTATCGACGTCCGCCAGAACGCTCGGAGCGTCTTCCGAAACTTTGAACACTTTTTTCGAACGAATTAAAATATCTCAATTACTGCATCGATCTTGGTGACATTTTTGGGGCTTTTACTAAATGTAATAATATATAGAATTTGATTGAAACATTTATTTTCTTCCGATGTATACTTTCGATTTAATACATGAAAAAGGCCCATTTTTTCACAAACTTTTTCACTCTTACAACTAGGCATAACCCGTTGATGGGTTACGGCTGGCTGGTAGCCGGAGAAAAGAGGAATTTTCGTGATTTTTTTATGGATAACAGTGTGCAGGTTTTTGCAATTTTTTACATTGAAGAGTATGGTTTTAAGTATCTTTTATAATTTTTGTATTGAAAAAGATACTCAAAACCATACTCTTCAATGTAAAAAAATTCAAAAACCTGCACACGTTTTTCCATATATAATTCGCGAAAAATCCTCTTTTTTCCAGCGTAACAGTCGAAAACAGCGCTTCTTTTAAATTATTTTTCAGGCTTGTGCAGACCGTGCTTTGAAAAACGTCCTTCGTGGTGACCACTGCTGCTCGAAAGCAAATCATCCAAAAAAAATATTAAACGCATTCAATTTTCGCGTGACATGATCTGGTGCTTGGACAAAGGATTTGATAAAATATTGATTTTTGAAAAAAAGATGGCCGCAGCCCAGAGTAAAAGTATCGATATTCGGTGGAAAAACACACTAGCTTCGTTGATAAAGAAAAACTATGAATCGAAAAAAAATTCCTTCGTTCATGAACTGCTTTTCGGTATGTAAAAGAAGCTCGTAAAATTCGAAGTTGATCGGTGCAGTAATTTTCGAGATATCGTGGTCACCGATTTTGAAACTCATTAAAAAAAAATCGCGTTTAAAGTTCGTCGCAGATCCTACCTACGAACGCCCATAACTCCCCCAATTTTGAACAGATCGACTTGAAGTTTCCACAGAGTATTTTTGGAATGTTATATTTTGAGAATCCGTCGAAAACCAAAAATCGATATTTTCAGAAATGTCAACTAGGTGTAAGCCCTTAATGGGGGATAGACGTTTAGGTGACGAAAAAGATTAGCTGATTTTCATCATTTTTTCTCAAAGGTAAGATTTCTTCTCCATTTTTGAGACTTAGGGTATGTTTTATTACTATTATTGGTTGTTACATGGTATTTTTATTTTCACTAATCTTTAAAAATGGAGGTATGGCAGGGTCTTCTAAACTGCATTTTCAAATCTGGCGTGACGTATAGTTAAAAATCTAATCGACCAATTCTGATGAAATTTGGTATAAACCCGCAATATTATTGAAATTTTTTTTCAAGTATTTTTTATTGCCACATGCAGCCATGTTTTCAGAAAATTCAATCTTTTTGTTTCAAAGCGTACCATTTCATCAATTTTAAACATTTCTCACTTTTTCTGGGTTCATATTCTCCGTATAAGGGTAAATGAAAGAAAAATCCTCGTTGATTTTTTTTCAGATCAATGCCGCTAACGCTACGCGTCACGCCGTCTGACAACATTCGCCCAATTCATTTACAAGACCGTGATACCCTTTCATGTTTAAAGATTATTTTTTCTAAATACCATGCAACAGCCAAAAGTTTCAAAAAACTGGCGTGACGTGTAGCTAAAAAACTAATCGACCGATTCCGATGAAATTTAATATGAATGTCTCTAACTGTATTGTCTAAATTATGAACCTAAATGTTTTTGAAAATACCAAAAAAAAACACATTTTATCGCACAATGTAGCCATTTTTGTTCGGAAAAGTCAATATTTTTCTTTCAAAGCGTTCCATTTCATCGATTTTCAACATTTCTCACTTTTTCTTGGTTCATATACTACGTATGAGGGTTAATGAAAGAAAAATCTTCGTCGTTTTTTTTTTCAGATTAATCTCGCCGGCGCTACGGGTCACGACGTCCGACGATATCCGCTGCAACCCGTTTAGAAGACCCCGGGCCATACCTCCGCCATTTTTAAAGATAGATAAATGAAAAAAATACCATATAACAGCCAAAAGTAGTAACAAAACATACTCTAAGTCTAAAAAAAAATGAAGACATGTATCCTTTTAAAAAAATTATGAAAATCAGCTATCTTTTCTTCGCCTAAAATCACCTCCTGTCATTCGAGCTAATCCTACGACGTTGTAATGACCGAGATCTTACGAATATTAATTCTTGATCAAGATTTATCATCTCCACCGTGTCCCGATCAAAGGCGAAAAAATAGACTACTTCAATTGACGTGTACAAATGATTGTGGGTTTTTCGAACAAAGCCCACAAGCTCCTAGGCTCCTCTTCAGAAACGTGTATAGTTATTCCTTGAATAACCCGCACCTAACGCGACTCTGATTTATTGGAGGAGCAGGAAAAAAAATCCGGAGGTAGTTTCTCCGGATCGTTCGACACACGTTTTCCTTTGCTTCCTACACCAGCTCGGCCTTCTCCTCCTTCCTCATTCAAAGTCTCGTACGTATGTACGAAATATCACGAGAAAGCGTAAGTCCGAGGTATGCACTTCGAATCCCTCCAGTGACGTACTCCACTAATCCAGTCGGGGATCGCGTGAGCGAACCTTCCGTAGAAAATGCTGCATGTGTGGTGAAGCTCACACCGTCTCTCATCTCACCCTCGTTCCAAGAGCCGTTTTATGGGGGCCCATTGTCCAACTGGGGACGAGCTTCTGATGCAGTTACCACATGAGAGAGCAGAGGCGAAATCGCGGCCGTACGGAGCATGTCAATGTGTGTGTGTATATATATTTACAATTACCCTTATTACATTTATATATATACATAACTATGCCATGCTGGCTGTCAAAACATCTGGCTGTTTTCGGGACGGCCCTTAATCTTTTTCAAACGTAGCGTTGATTTCGGGGACAGGGTAGTCCTTGAATATGCCTGCTTTCATTGAAAAGTGATGTTGAGGACATTGGGGTTTGAATTTTGTTAAATTTGAGAGCAATAAGCTACTATGGGGACGGTCCTCGATGTTGTATGGCTTCAAAATGATCTCCCTCACACACACACACACACACACACACACACACACACACACACACACACACACACACACACACATATATATATATATATATATATATATATATATATATATATATATATATTAGGGTGATTCGTTTCAGGGCAACTTTTTTTTTCGACCCATCGTGCCCGAAAACCTTTAGTTGGTACCCAAAAACGAACTTTCGTGAAAGGGGGTGTTGTCAAAAAATATTTAGAGGTCGCGAATCAAAATTGAAGGTTTCCCATTTGATTAATATTGAAAAAAATGTTTTTCTCACTATTAGTGTTACCATTCCGCGAATTTTGATGTCGCGACATTTTCCAAGTGAGTTCTCATAGGAAATATGATACTCCACAATAAAGTTCATTGAGCCATGGCCGTAAATTCAACCGTTTCAGCGGCATCATTATTTCAAGTGAATACTGTGCAAAATATCTATTCAAACGGCTGTAACGCCTAAGCTATTAGATATATCGAAAAAAATTCAGATGAGAACTTTGTAGAGAAAGTAATTTTCTACAAAAAAGTCTTATAAGCCGAGCCCGAAGATTCATCTCTTTCTCAGCTATAGGTGGATGAAGTAAAATAAATAGATTTTCTTTTTAAACAAAAACAAATCTGTTTATTTTACTTCATCCACCTATAGCTGAGAAAGAGTTGAATTTACGGGCTCGGCTTATAAGACTTTTTTGTAGCAAATTACTTTCTCTACATAGTTCTTATTTGAAATTTTTTCGATATATCTAATAGCTTAGGCGTTACAGCCGTTTGAATAGATATTTTTATACAATATTCACTTGAAATAATGATACCGCTGAAACGGTTGAATTTACGGACATGGCTCAATGAACTTTATTGTAAAGTATCATATTTCCTATGAGAACCCACTTGGAAAATATGGCGATATCAAAATTCGCGGAATGGTAACACTAATAATGAGAAAAACCTTTTTTTCAATGTTAATCAAATGGGAAACCTTCAATTTTTATTCGTGACCTCTAAATATTTTTTGACAACACCCCCCTTTCACGAAACTTCGTTTTAGGGTGCCAACTAGAGGTTTTCGGGCACGGTGGGTGAGAAAAAAAAAGTTACCCTGAAATGAATCACCCTAATATATATATATGGGATATTCCGCGCAATTTTACCTAGCCCGTGACCCCAACCTTTTTCGGTTATCCTGTTTTTTCGTTGTTGTAAAATTGTATCCCATCAAAGGAACATCCACACCAATTTTTAGATTTTTATCTCTTCTCTTTCAGGAGTTATGATTTTGCGAAAAATATCGATTTCGGAAGTTTTGGAAAAGTTTAAACACTGATGACTCCTAAACTAATTGAGATATCGACAAATGTCACTACATCATTTTTTTCAGTTTGAAGCATACTTTCGTTAAAAAATATGAAAAAAATGGTCAATTATCAATGGCAACTTTTTTGCTTCTAAAGGGAAGACTTTTTTTAAAATGATTAACTGAAGTGAATTAATTGATAAGCTGAATCTGGCGTTGAGCCCATCGGCAGAGTTCAATGCGAGTCATGAAATCCGTACCAGTTAAGGGGTTACCCCCACTTGCGATTTTGAAAAAATCGATTTTTTTTATTGCATTTTTTTGAAGTATAAGTATCTATGTGACTCTATGTAAGTTTATAATATAGATGACTCTATGTAAGTTTACAAAAAAAAATATTTTCTTCGTGTAAACTGAAATTGAAACTTTAAATGCGTTTTTCTCAAAATGGCATTTCTGAAGTCGGTGACCAAGATTACTCGAACACTAATGAACCGATCTTCTTGAAATTTTGCAGGCTTATTTAATACATAAAAATGTAGTCTTTAATCGTTCGATTTTTTTTCGAAAAAAATGGCAGTTTTATAGCCAAAAAACGGCCGTTTTTTTTCGTTAAAATCGAACCATTAACTTTGACTGTCCGCCATTTTGTGAAAAATGAATATTTTTTAAAATCCTTCGATTAAAGACTAGTTTATACTTATATTTGACTAAATCCATCCGCATTTTTTTTCAGATGATCCACTTCGCCGCAATGTTGGTCACCGCAAACCGTGTATATAAAAACATTATTTCATTGACGGCCATTTGCCACTAAACAATGTCATATTTTTCAATAAAAAAAATTACTGAAAGTTCTTCAAGATGTGTTCTTTAAGATGGTATATTGATCGATTAAAAAAGTTTTGTAGTTTTCTTTAAAAAAAATTAATGAAAAAGGCCTTGTTTTGCGCTACAAGTGGGGGTAACGCCTTAATTCCTGGTGGAGACTGATGTGGTAAGGATGATATTTGTGACGATGTAGAACACGTAGAATACTTCTTTGGCTTACGCCAGATTAATGACGCAAATGACCTTGAACAACTTTGACCCCTAAATGTTTTTTATGCAGTTTTCGATGCTCTACAAGATAGTTGAAAAAAAATGTAGCGTCCCATTTAAAAAAGTGGAGGTGACCTTTACTGTGCGACAGCGCCTCCACTGAGATACAAAAAAATGGTCGCATTTGATGACCCCTTTCGTACGGTACAACTTTTGTTTCAAACATTTTTTTGTGACGTCAATAATTACAGAGATATTCAAGGTGGCAACAGTTAGGGCCTCACCCTGTATATATATTTGGCACATACAACAAGTTTGACCAGCTGTATTTGTGTGCAACACTGCGGCGCATCTACCGGCCCTTTCCGAAACCTCTGAGTCCCTTTAAACGCAATTTTAATGATGCACAAAACGCGGACACAAAGGAGTCTCGATTCGTCCGTGGCCTACGTGTGTATATAGGAGCGAGCGTCCCTTTTTTCCTGAATGGCCTCCTGATTAGGTGGTTTTCGAGACCGAGCGATTTGTTACGCGCCCGACAATGGATCCTTTAATGCGATAAACGTTGCTCGCTCGAAGTGTCCTTTTTACGGTGAGGCTGAATGCGCGCGGAACGCGTAGCCTGCACCACGATAATTCATTCGGGAGAAGAAGAGAATTGAAGAAAAATAAAAAAGAAACCGATTGATTTTGTATAATCGCGATAGCAGAATGACCCTCGCTGCTACGCGAGCGTGAAAATTCGACGGAGACAAGGCGATCTGGGTATGTTTTGAGGGCGAGGCATACCCGTGCAGAAATTTTGACAGGGATACCCTATGTCCGATCAAATCCCGATCAGGATTTGTCATGGATTCCCCAAAACCGGTAACCCGGTTAGAATCCAACTTGCATCCGTATCGGAATATGTATGATGACGATGGCATATCTTTGAAAATTTTGGCGTCACGTGTATTTTCCGTATTACTATGAAATTCCTATCTATAGGTAGGAATTTCCATCTAGAGGTTCCTATCTATAAAATTCCTATCTATAGATAGGAATTTCCAATTTCTATAGATAGGAATATCCAACGCAAACGACTGAGATCGACGCAAAGGACGCCAAGTAGTCCAAAAAACGATAACCCAGTCGTATTTTTCCATTTTTTATGGTGTTCTTACCTTTCATTTTTTAAATTGATATTTTAATTCACCAAAAATGAATAAATGTTAATTATTTTTATAATAAATTTAACATGCAATAATTCCATTTTTGCCATTTTATTTCAGCCTGTATTTACCAGTGATCCTTCCAAGATTCCTCAATGATTCCATGGGGAATCTATTTAGAGTCATTAAAGGATCCGGTTCTGGATCCCTAATGGAATCCAGTTTACGGATCTTACATTTAGTCTTAGAATCTGATCCGATATCGGACTAGATCCCGACTGGGAGCCCGGGATACAAGTCGGAATCCAGCTGTATCCCTGCCAAAATTTCTGCACGGGTAAGCTTGAAATTTTGGAGGACGGTTTTTTTGTTTTATGCTTCTATAGTCTAGGATCTTAACTTTAATTTGCATGAAATATATTGTGAGTGTTTAAAAAAATGATCGAGTTGTGACGATTTTTGTGGAGGATCAGGTCGCCCACTGCGCTACGGCGAACCACCCCGCTTCATTGATCTACAATATCGAAGCCAAGAAGTGTTTAATTTCCAAGACCTAGGCGCTCTATGTGAACCTGAAAAATCCAAAGAAAAGCGAAAATTCGAAAAATGGTACGTGCTTAAAAAATATTCTGCTTTGCATGAAATTTTTACTACAATATTTGTCGATGAAAGAGTAGTTAAAAAAAAATAATTTTTACGAAACTTTAGGTTCACATAGACGGTAATTATGTTATCTTGAAACGTGCGAAATTTGAAAATTATCGACCGGATAGTTTGTGAGTTATGTTGTACGAGGTTTACAAAGGAGTGGTTTTCTGGAAATCGCGATTAAAGTTTTAAGGGGGGAGATACATTTAGGCGAGGAAATAATTGCTGATTTTCATGATTTCTAAAGGGAAAGGTTTCTTCACTATTTTTGACACATAAAGTATGTTTTATTACGACTTTCGACTGTGACATGGTATTTTTTAATATACATCTTTATGGCACAGTCTTCTAACCGTGCTGCGGCGGATGTTGTCAGACGGCGTGACACGTGGCGTCGGCAGGATTAATCTGAGACAAAACCTACGAAGATTTTTCTTTTATTAACACTCATACGTAGAATATGAACCAATAAAAAGTGAGAAATGTTGAAAATCCATGAAATGCTACGCTTTAAAACAAAAAGTTGAATTTTGCGGAAAAAATGCTACATTTTGCATTAAAAAAAATACTTTTTTTAATTTTCTAAAACATTTAGGGTCATGTTTTTGAAAATAAGGTTAGAAAGATTTATACAAAAATTGATCAGAATCGGTCGATTAGTTTTTTAGCTATACGCCACCCCAGTTTCGGAAATGCAGTTTTGAAGATACCTCCGCCATTTTTGAAGATTAATAAGAAAAACAAATACCATGTAACAGCCAAAAATAGTAGTAAACATCCCCTAAGTCTCAAAATTGGCGAAGAAAAATGTCCTTTAAAAAAAATCACGAGGTTCAAAAAATGTTTGCCTCTTCTACAGATATTTCCCCCTTAAGTCTCAAAAATGTTGTGACTAAACTCTTTTTTACGTTATAAAGGGCACACCACCCTTAATGCATCTATGAATGCAGTACTTTCGTGTGAGAAATGCCGAGCTACATCTATTGATTGAGAATCATTGAATCCATTGTTTTTTAAGTTGATCTTCATTTGTCGTTTGTCGACTTTTTTCTTTCTTCTCGAAACGATGTTTCAGGAAACAATTTGAGTCCTATTTCAAAATCTATTCGTCCGATTCACTTCAAATTCGGACAGAGCATAGTTTATAACATTTTCTATCGTATGACCGGACGATTTTTCTATATGCTCATCCATTTGTTAATGACAAATATTAAAAGTAGTGTTTTTCGGCAAAAATCGAATTTCTGTACCTTAGCATTTTCGTAATTTTCAAAATTTCAACAAACTGTCCGTTCATACGGAAGTTTTGTTATTATAATAAAGTGAATTTTTTAATTGTTCATTTCAGATCACTCTAGTTGCCAGAACCACGTGCACCGATTGTCTATGCGACGACAGCGGCACTTTGTTTAACGGGGTATCCCTCTCTGGAAGCCCAATCTGAAGGGTCAGAATGATGCATTTTTTTCTAATAATCCATTGGTTGGAATTAAATTAATTTTTTACCAGCATGTTGTACACATGTTTGTGGTTACAGTGTAATTTTTTCGGAAGAAAGTCTTTCAAAGTGTTCGTGGTGCTGCCGTTGGCGCTGCAGTCCTGCAGCGGCGAGGCCCGAAACGGCGGGATCTCTGCCAGGCTCAAATGTAATCTGAAACGAAAACAAAAAAAAATGTCTTCAAATATATCCAACTGGCTATGGGTTAACGATCCACTTTTCGAAATTTCGAAAAATACGAAAAATGACAGCTCCTTCAAAGAAAACCTCTTTTTTCTCTTGAAAAACAGCATGCTGAAGTCATTGTTATTAAGGGGCTAGTCCACTTTGAAAATTTAAAAAAATCGAAAGCAAGCAAGACTTGAAGAAATCGACGATGACCCAGGTAGGAATTGACGATGAAAAAAGGGCTCGCCAAGCTCTGAAACAAGGCTCACATTTTTTAATTCAGGCTGAGCACCAGCCTGATTTCAGGCCTAGCTGAACCTCTGAATGATAACGCGGTTTCAGGCTCTTGCACACAGGCTTGACCAAAGGCTGGTAGAAAAGCCTGTACTAAGCCTGAAACGACGAAACAACAAGGCTCAAAACGAGCCTTAATGAAGCCTTCACGAGCATTTATGACCAGGCTTTTCCCAAACTCTTCCCGAGGCTATATGAGGCCTGTTTTTAGTTTTCTATATTCGACATTGGGGTAAATTTAATAAACTTGTAAAGAATTCATTTGATTTATTATATATATTTATTATTTGTTATATTATTTGTTACAAAATATATATAAAAAATATTTTAAAAAACAATACTTTATTTTATTGCGTACTTTTATTTTCGTATACACTTTTTTGTGTACCTCATAAATATCGATAAGAGCATATGTTTAAATGTTCTGAGCTGCCTCCTTCACTTTCGTTTTTCGTGCCGTCGCACCCGACAAATTTATTGCTAAATTTTTTTTTCATAAAGGTACAGAAAAAATATTATTTTAAACTTATTTTATTTTATCACAACCTGAAACAAGCCTGCATCCAGCCTTGATTTATCAGCCTCAAAATTCACCGGCTGAATGAAGCTTTAAATAACCCTGAGTTTAGGCTAAGCAGCCAGTCTTGGTTCCAGGCTGCTTCAAACGATGCAATGAAACCTGGGCCAGGTCTGTCTCACTCAGGCTCGGTGAAACAAGGCTCGCACAAGCTTGTTTCCATCGTCAGCCTTTTAATTTCCTACCTGGGGATGAGCAATCAGAAGGGATTTTGTACGGTGTAGGAATTGCCGATTGAGTTTAGGTAAGAGTTTTTCATAGTATAAACTTTAAAAGCGCTTTTCTCGAAACAACGTTTTCAAAATCTAGCTCCATCGTATCTCTAAAACTAATAAACCGATTCTCTTGAAATTTGCACCACAAATTGTAAGCACGATTCGCAACAAGATGACCGTCGATGGTTATAACATTTTGATTTTTACTCTTTTTTTGCGAAAAAACGCGTTTTTAAAATACTTTTTTCGTTTTTCATCTGCCATTTTTTTATTTTTTAATAAAACTTTAAATCCGAGGGTCATTTTGTAGCTGGTGTGATACTGAATCTAATGGACTTTAATTTTTTTGTTTCAGACAAGCCACTGTCGAGTTGTGATGGAGCTACTTAGCCCACCTATTTTTGAAGCATTACGTTAAACTATAGTTTTTGTACTTAAGGGGTTACCCCCACTTGCGATTTTGAAAAAATCGATTTTTTTTATTGCATTTTTTTGAAGTATAAGTATCCGAATAGTATAAGAATAGATGACTCTATGTAAGTTTACAAAAAAAAATATTTTCTTCGTGTAAACTGAAATTGAAACTTTAAACGCGTTTTTCTCAAAATGGCATTTCTGAAGTCGGTGACCAAGATTACTCGAACACTAATGAACCGATCTTCTTGAAATTTTGCAGGCTTATTTAATACATAAAAATGTAGTCTTTAATCGTTCGATTTTTTTTCGAAAAAAATGGCCGTTTTATAGCCAAAAAACGGCCGTTTTTTTTCGTTAAAATCGAACCATTAACTTTGACTGTCCGCCATTTTGTGAAAAATGAATATTTTTTAAAATCCTTCGATTAAAGACTAGTTTATACTTATATTTGACTAAATCCATCCGCATTTTTTTTTCAGATGATCCACTTCGCCGCAATGTTGGTCACCGCAAACCATCTATATAAAAACATTATTTCATTGACGGCCATTTGCCACTAAACAATGTAATATTTTTCAATAAAAAAATTACTGACAGTTCTTCAAGATGTGTTCTTTAAGATGGTATATTGATCGATTAAAAAAGTTTTGTAGTTTTCTTTAAAAAAATTCATGAAAAAGGCCTTTTTTGCGCTACAAGTGGGGGTAACCCGTTAAACATGAATAAAAATGAATTAAAGTTTTTCAAAATGTATTTCAAGACTTTATTTATCAAGCCCAACAACTTTTATATTCATATCTTTTATAAAATCCTACAAACAAAACCCCCAAAAATAGCCATTTTTCGTGGCTCCAAAGTGGACTGGCCCCTTAACAAATGGTTCATCCAATTAAAAAATGCGATCGTGAACCGAAAATGACTACTGTTTGAACGCTAACCGTGCAAATTCAAGTCAATAGTTTGAAAGTTACTCAATATATCAATCCCGCCGTGTCAAGATATGTAGTTTCGAGATAATCGCGTTCAAAGTTTTGGTACATATTTTACACGATCTTGTGAAATATTGTCGTCTTCCCGCTAGTCATCGATTCCTAATCTATGCAATCTGCGAGCAGTGTTCGTGCCTCTTTTGAGTGTTCTTGCAATGTGCTTTGATGTCTGCTTTCGTTACACGCGAATCATCCTTAAGGGGTAAGGTCACAGTAGAATTTTTCAAAAACGATTTTTTTTCTCGCTTAAACGGTGCTTTATCATCATAAGCATAAGTTAATATTCGATTTATAGCAAGGAAATTTTGTTTTCACCGACTGTGAGCGTATAACGCGAGCCCAACTCTGGCACGGTCATAGAGTACCGAAAACTTTAAACGCGTTTTTCTCGAAACAGCTTTTTTCCAATTGGCGTGACAAATAACTTCAACAATTTTCACTCGATTTACTTCAAATTTAAAAGTTATGTTCCTAATTGCATTTCGCAGAGGAGTACATACGGAATTTTTGATTAATCGAAAACTTTTCATTTTATGAGCAGTTTTATACGAAATTTTTCACTGAAAATGCATTCAAATACCTACAACTTATGAGTAAAACAATATTTTTTAAATTCCTCACGTACTTCTGTAGGTATTCGAATGTAGATTGACGAGAATTTGTGTTTTTTGTTCTAAGTAAAAAATTGTGGATGCTAAATATCACGCCGCGGAGCGCCTAAAAAAAGATAAAAGAAAATATTCGTAGTCGGCCATTTTGTACATCGAAAAAATATATATATATATATTTTCTAACAGCTTGCTATTCATACTAAATAGATATGCGATTAATTTTATGAGTGAATCACTTTTTCATACAAAAAAAAATTGTTAAATTCGCACATGATTTTATACCCGTTACTGTGGCCTAACCCCTTAACTTTACACACTGTGCCACTAATATAGGTGTAACTTCGTCAATTGTTAGATTTTCAGGGTCCGGTTGTTCCTAAAATATTCTTGAAAGTTCACACTATAACAATATGCAAAAAACGATTTTTTTAGGTTCCCAGCGAGGAATACCCCCTAAAATAATAATAACTCCAGTGTTTATCGCTATTTTCCAACGAAAAAAAGACTCGACCTTAACAACAGTATGCAACAACTCTGTGTAAAATCCCGAGCCGATCATCCCAATATTCTCGCCAGAGAAAAATATTGAAAATCGAGCAGGTTTTCAGAGCCCAAGCTTATGCAGACCTATCGTAGGTGATGCCAGGATCCAATGAACACCCTCAAAAAGTTCAACCGACCGAAGTATAGGAAGATTCTCCCTGTCTGGGTTAGCCCAACCCGGAAATTTCGAGCGTTTCCGCTACCAACTCACTTCTCCGATGAAGTCGCACGTTTAACGAGAGATCATAACGAGTGATACGTAATCCGCGAGTAATGAGCCGCGGATGAGAGCGAGCCAGAACGCGTAATCCGCATTTGTATACCCGAGAGTGGTATGGGGTAATTCGGCATTTTAATCCAGCTGGGAATCGCTCGGTGCACTCGCTGGATCAATTACAAATTTATAGTGTGGCTTGCTCTATACGTACGCGTGCAGCGGGTCATCGCTTACAGCTACACATATACGTGCTACCCATACACACATACACACACACACACACATACGCCACGACGATTTAACTTCGTCGACTCACGCTGGCTTTGTTTATTAATCACCGGCCGTTGCCTTTTGTATTTTTTAATTTTTTTCGTTGGCGATCGATCTTTGCAACGAGATAAGTGTGCATATGCGCGAGTAAGCGCACAGGATGGCATTAGCATTTCATTTCGTATACGCAGATGGCCCTTGGGCAATTCGTACATGCTTTTGCGTGTGCGTATATATATATATATATATATATATATGTATATGTATATATGTATATGTATATGTATATGTATATGTATATATGTATATATGTATATGTATATGTATATATGTATATATGTATATGTATATGTATATATGTATATATGTATATGTATATGTGTGTGTATATATACAGGGTGTCCTGCTATGAATGGATAATCCTGCAATTGTCGATAGGTCAGATCATGTCCTACTATATGCTGGAATTTCAGTTTAGTAAAAATCCCACGGTTTTTGAGATTTTGGGCTTCATGTAATTAAAAAAAAAAATTATTTGCTTTTGGTTTTTCGGGCAAGAGTATGATATCCGGGGCGCCAAGATTTGACGGTGAATTTATAGGGTTATCGAGACAAAATAAACAAAATATCAAGAGTGGTAAAAATTGATATTTCGCTCATTTTTCGTTTAAATTAGAATTTTTCGTCATCGAGTCATCGAAAATGACAATTTTTTCGGATTTGAAAATTTCAAGAAACATCAGGCAAGGTAACTTGGAAATTTATAGTTTCAACAGTGTCTCAGAAGCCAAAAATGTATTTTAAATGCCACAACCATGTTTTCCTCGCTTTATAAGTGCGGCTAGACAGAGAGTAAAGTAGTACTTTTAATCGCTAGGAGTCCGAAGAGGGATTACAAGTATACGGTTCATCCCACTTCGTACTTGTAAGGCTCTAAGTTTATGTAAAATATATCGTTTAGTAATTTGGTGTAGTAATTATATGAAACAATTCTTATTGTTATAAATGATCAGAGAATATGAATAAATAAAGCATTATAATCTCGGAATTTATCCCAAATAGGGTTTTACAATCGGCACAGTAATGGCCCACGACTGGTTGCCAGAGAACAAACGATGGCGCGGTAATGGCTATATAAACGGGCCAGATCCGCACCATGCATGGTTGGTAATGGTAAACCATGAATGGCTGCTAAGACTGGGCCAACTATCATACGCCCATATTGGCCCAGCAACGGCTGCCGGATCTTCTGCCGGAAATGAAAAACAAAAAATTGACAAATTATGAATATAAAAGTTCTAGTAGTATCTTTTTTGTTTTCTTATGCTTTACTTATGTCCATGTACATAGAATAATTGCATTAAAAACAGTTTCTGCATTGTTCAAACTTTTACCTTTCATCGGGATCGAACCTGCGCCTTTCATTCTAGTGTCGAGCGCCCTACCCACTTAGCCATTTTAACACTTACTGAACCCATTGTTTGTTCGTTCCTTACTTTTATGCCGATAATTTTATTCGTGACATTAAAGTTTACCGACAATTTTTTTGGTCCATTTAGACTGTAAAAATAACTCGCTCGTTTTGGGTGAAGTTCCGAAAAGCATACTCCTCTGATCGAGCTGAAATTTTGCACCGAACTTCCTCTCATTATCCTAAGAGAAACCGTTAACGGATTTTTGACGACTAGCAATAGTTTTCCATACATCGCATTGTAAAGTTTATTATTTCACGCCATACGAGTATATCTATATATCCCATAGATACCCCCCACTCCTCCGGCCGCGATGCTTCCTGGCAAACAGTGCTCGCCCGTATGGCATATCACTTGCCATGTGGGATGGGTTTGTTTGGGTTTATTTAATATAGTAGAAGCGCAGTACAATAAATAACTTTCAATATACGATATATCGAAAACTATTGCTAGTCGCCAATATCCTTTTAAAGGTTCTCTTAAAATATTGAAAAGAAGGTCGGTGCAAAATTTCAGCTTCATCAGTGGGATATGCTTTTCGAAACCTTATGCCTTGTTTTTACGTGCTACAGTTTAACGACCTGCATTTGCAAAACGCCCAAAAACAATCCATCAATGGCTGGAATAGATCTGGCAAGCCGTTCATCCGCCTACGATACCCCAATGCTGATCGCCATATTATCGGTGCGATGGTATTGGCCCACCAATGGCTGGCATAGATCTGGCAAGCCGTTCATCCGCCTACGATACCCCAATGCTGATCGCCATTTTATCGGTGCAATAGTATTGGCCCACGAATGGCTGGCATAGATCTGGCAAGCCGTTCATCCGCCTACAGTACCCCAATGCTGGTCGACGAATTATTGGCCGATTATCAGCAAACCGTTTAATGGCTGAATGCTGGCATTTTTGTTACGACAGGCGACCCTATATGGGTATGTTGAAAATCATGTAAATACTACGTTTAGTGGTATTTATATGATACCACTAAACAAACCCAAACAAAGAAATACTTTTTGAAGCTCACCCGGTCAATTTCCATTATTTGCGATAACATAAAGATATTGTATCCATGAGCCTACAACAATCGTTGAATTTTGGCGTATTTCCAATTACCGCTAAAAGCGCTTATAATTCCTTAAGGAAGCCAAAACGGCAAATTTGTTGTTCTTGAAATTCTTATTATTTTTGTTCAAATATCAAGAATCAACGGTCAAAACTTGGCGCCCCGGATATCGTACTATCCCCGTTTTTCGCATGCCATTTTTACACATGATATGAATCGACAATAACTAAGCAACTTTTTCAAGTAGTTGGCACGATATGCGTAGTAAATTTTTTTACACCGCAGGCTATCAAAGTCAGATGTTCGAATTGGTTTGTATGACATTTCTGAATAAGATCTTTTTTCATAGTTTCCTTAAGGGAACAGTAGGGGCTTCAGCGTAAAAAAAAACACTTTTTTGCGAATTTTTTTCATCTATATGGATAGAGTAAATTTATTGAAACCTTTTGTACATTGTTAAGTGTCATTTCAAAAACATTCCGTGAAATTTGTACGCGAAAATATCCACAAACAAGCCGATGACAAAGCTTTTCCAAAAACGCCTTTGGAAAAACACGATTTGCGGTGATCACTGCATCTCAGCTAGAAGTTATCTGAAATCAAGTACCATTAAAATTTAGTGAAAGTATCATCAAATCCTCCCCCCACCGGTCTTTGATCATTTTTTTTTTTCATTTCTAAATTTTTGGTGGTCATGTAAAGTGAAAAGTGCTATTTTTAACGAAAAATTCCGCCATTTTGGGGGTGGAAAACCCCCTCAATGTAAAAAAAAATCTCAAACTAACCGTTGGGGGGAGGTATTTTATATGTAGAAAGTGTGTACCAATTTTGAAATAAATGGGTCATGTAGTTTTCAAATGGCAGTGAACACGGACTTTGAAAAAGTTGTTTCGAGAAAAACGCGTTTGAAGTTTAGAGAAGTCGGAGCTACAGTGTTCGAGAAGCGGGACTAAATAGTCAATAACTTCGAGAGTTTTGCTCTGATTGACTTGAAATTTTGGGATTATATTCTTGAAATGTTTAACTACAAGAAAAGACAAAAAAATCAATTTTTCAAAAGTACAAACCCCTACCCTCCCCTTAACATTTAAGGTGGAAAGTAGACTTTTCTAGATAACACGAATAACCAAGGGTATTTATTTAAAAAACCGGGTCAAAAAAGTTATCATTTGTAGTTATCATATGCATAAAAATCGTTTGGTTTCGAAAAACCGAAAGCAGATGATTTTTATCTTGAAAACCGTGGGACTTTTACTAAACTGGATTTCCAGTGTATAGTAGGTCATGTATATAGTAGGACATGATCTGACTCATCGACAGTTGCAGGATTATCCATTCATAACGGGACACCCTGTATACATATGCATGCATGTATGGGGAAAAGACATTTTAAATATCTTTGTCCCGTTGGCTATCGCCACAGCTGGCTGTTTTGAGGACGGTCCCCGAAGTCGCACGTCTTAAAAATAACGTTTCTTTACATATGAATATATCTACAGATGTCCTTACGAACCCCGGATAAAACGATGAAATCATTCGACGAAACGGTACTCTCCTCAGTATTAATGCACGGCTGGTGCACCTTGCCATGCGGCGCACAGCGTGCCGTCAAACTGCATTGTTCTTCGTTTGCGCCCGATTGTGCGTTTGCCCCATGCGGCTTGCCCCCATCGTGCAAATTCATCCGAGATACGAAGAACGCGAAAAAGAGAGTTTCAAATCCGCGACGTTTCTTTGGGCAGACCGGACGAGGCAATTAGGGAATATAGTCTTTAAGGGGAGATATACACCTAGATTGTCGAGATCGAGGATTTAAAAGCTACAATAGAACCTCGATTATCCGAACCTCGATCATCCGAACCCTCAATTATCCGAACGATGACTTAGTTTATCCGAATGCTCAATTATCCGAACGTTGGCGCGAAAGATACATTGTTGCTCGCTGCCACCGCCGTCAGCAGCAATGAGCAACCCAACGCAACTTCTCCTTCTCAAACGGCTGCGAGACTTAGCCGCTCAAAAACGCGCTATAGCCGTTCGTCAATTAAAAATGTACGATTGTATAAAAAAATATATAAAAAAGGCAGTCAATTTTTTTTAGGTATTTAAAACACACACACACACACACACACACACACACACACACACGCGCGCGCGCGCGCGCGCGCACTCGCACATGCACACACACACACACACACACACACACACACACACACACACACACACACGCGCGCGCGCGCGCGCACGCACGCACGCACGCACACACGCACACACACACACACACACACACACACACACACACACACACACACACACACACACACACACACACACACACACACACACGCACACGCACGCACACACACACACACACACACACACACACACACACACACACACACACACACACACACATATATATATTTCAACGTTAATATGTATGTCAAATTTTAATATATATGTATGTACTGTTTTTATGTAAAAATGTATTGTTTATGATCTCGTCCCAAAAAACCCACGTTTCGATTATCCGAACTAGTCTCGGTCCCAATTGATTCGGATAATCGAGGGTCTACTATATGAATATTCCGTCGACCGTAGAAGACCTACACTATGGGCCTGGTATCGATGATTCCATGTAAGTTGACAAAATTCATGATTTATTCATTCCTAAATTTTCAAACGCGTTTTTCTCAAAACCACGTTTTTCAAATCGGTACGCAAAATTTCTCGAAAACCAATGAACCGATTGCCTTGAGGTTTTTTGTGGTTATTCTATACACCATTATCTAGTACTTGTCATAGGATTTTTTTTCCGTTACTTAGTTTTCGTTTCATAGGCAAAATAATAACTAATTTTCGGCCCAAAAATCACTATTTATGTTCAAACGTACGGCATTTTGTCATAAATCGATACTTTCAAAATGACTCAAGAAGAAAAATTGAAAAATAAAAACATAGTTAGCGATTGGAAGGAACTTTGTTTTTTTTCCAAAAAATTCAGTTTTTTGCTCACTATGTTTTCATTTTGCAATTTTTCTTCTTGATTCTAGGTCAACTTATACACAATATTGTACGAAGTAAAACTATTTTTGATTTTGTTTGCTACAGATCACCTGTCCGGGACTTAGGACTTCCGCAAGCGAAGAATGTCATCGCCTGCTCACCAACATACGTGGCTCCTCCCACTCCCACCACCATGTTTTGTCGAACTTTAAAAAATATTTTGATGTTTAATAAAGACCGCTTAGTCAACATACCAAATATCAATATTCTATATTTAATACTTTCCGCATAAAAAATTGGTGAAAAATCGAACATTTTTGATGTTTAACTTTATTAAACATATTTTGATGTTTAATAAAGACCGCTTAGTCAACATACCAAATATCAATATTCTATATTTAATACTTTCCGCATAAAAAATTGGTGAAAAATCGAACATTTTTTGGCACAACAAGGCAGAACTTCCCGTAATATTCATTGACCGGCTAGAGCTTACGAGAGGTTAATTCAAAAATTATAAAGCGTCAAAATCATGGGTGATAAATAGAAGGAAAAAAATCGATTTTTTATGAAAATTTCAATTTTCGGGAAGCTGAGCAATCTCTAAATATTTTTTGACCGCTCGCAGCTTTTGCGACAATGTTTTTTTCCTTCAAAGAAGATAATTGGGTGGTGAGAAAAAAATAGAGCCCAAATTTGTGCCACCCTAATATATATATATATATATACACACATATATATATCTTTACATATTTATATTTGTGTGCGTGTATAAGAATAAACCGAGTAACGTTCTCCAGCACGAATCTCTATTTTCGCCCCACAGCCGGACAATGGCACATTGTATCCAAACTTCGTATGAAAACAGATTTACGGGATATCGGATAAGCCGACAATGGGAAGCGAAGAGACATTGTCGTGAGAAGGGGAGATAATTTTTCATGAGGCCGCAACGGCCTCGTCGTGTATGTAGTCGTACGTGTCGCGAGTCTTGCCGGAGCACGCATTTTCATGAGGAGGGAATAATAGAATAGAAGCAGCCACGCGCGTTTTCGACAACGGGGAAGTGGCAAAGAAAGCTAAAAGTGGAGAAAGAAACGGACCGAATTTCGGACAAACGACGAAAAAATCCGAGGTATAGCTGTACTTACGATTTTTCGGGGCTTCATAATTTAACGAGATAACGTCTCACTAGCAGCGACGAAAAGAAACCATTTTTTAACTGATGATCGAAAAGCCGAGGGCATAAAAAAATCGATGCGTTGCTATGTTATTCATACGGATTGCAATACTAGGTTTAAATTGTTTAGATCAATTATGTAAGACGAGTCAATGAGGCGATTTTATTATTTTGATTTATTCGTATTCAATCAATTTGGTTATTTGAGGGGCTATACCAGTGTGAACGTTGAAAATTTGTGTGATTTTCGGGAATTTTTTGAAAGAAAAGTACTCCATTAACTGTTTCAGAAAATTAAGAATATATTTGGCTATATTTGACCTATATTACAAAATTTTTTCATGGTAAAATATTGAGATCCAAGCGACCTATGCGCTGCCTTCGGAGGTGCCAAAAAAAAAAGTTCCTCCACTGCTGACGTGATTCCGACCGATTGAGTAGCTGAAACCGAAAAAGGCAAAAATGTCGTTAAACTGGAAGGTATTTCCTGTACAATGACGTAGGATTTTCGAAAAATATCAAAATGTAACAAAATGGCGTAGTTATGAAAGAAGTCTGTTTTTTTGCCTATCAAATGGAGTTTGTTTCAATGCCAAATCGTCAATTTTCGGCCAATCAAAAATATCCTACGTCATTGTAGAGGAAATATATTCAAGAGTACTCAATTCAAACTTCAAGGCAATCGGATAATTGCTCTTCGAGTTACAATATCAGCAAATTTGAAAAATGTCATTTCGAGAAAAACGCGTTTAAACATTTGACGATCGATTTTTGCAAGATAAAATGATATTGTTATAAATAACATAAATGATAATGATATTCTTGAAAGTATAAACTGTCGAAAAAGGCAAAAAAAAATCGATTTTTTGAAAATGTCACACTGGTATAGCCCCTTAATTTTAATCGCACACGTTTCGATAATTTAACCTTCTTCACGTATTTTTCTACAGGAGTCGAGGCATAAGTAGTATATTAGTTAATTCAAGGCATAATAGTTAACTCAGCAACGTAACATTAGACGCATTAGTTAATATAAGACCATTCATTCATTAGTCTACTCCATAGTCTTAATAATTAATTAATACTAGATAGTTAAAATCGAAACCTAAAACTAATTCATCAATAATTAAGAATAAAGTCAATTAAATTTATAAAAAAGAAACATAAAATTGATTATTAAAAATAACGACAGTCAATATTTAAATATTTTAATTAGTTAATATTAAACTAATCAGCGATAAAAAAACCGATTCTGATATTGTTATAAATTTTATCTGACAATAAGCCAATATATCCTCTTAATTTCCGTATACAGAACTATATGACTGCTTTATTTAATATTTCTTATACATGTACATATAACAGAGATTATACATTTCTGTACATACTTCTGAAGATTTTCATTGATATACATTATTTATATGAAAACTAACAAATATCATTGATATTTGAAATAAAGTATGGAATTAATAATCTGCAAAAATATATTTGTTTTTTCGAAGAATTATTTTACGAATAGTTTTGACAGACTGACCTTGAACGACTTTGACCCCCGATGTTTTTTATGCGGCTTGAGGTGCTCCACAAGATGGTTGAACAAAAATGTACCATTCCATTTTAAAAAGTGGAGTTGACCTTCACGTAGCTTCAGCGCCTCCACCGACAAAAAAATAGGGTGGTCCAGTATGACGGCCTTCTTGAACACTGAAACTTTTATCCGAAACATTTTTGGATATGATCAATAGTTTGAGTGCTATTGCTCTGTAACACTTTAAGTGCCTCACCCTGTATATATATTTATATATTATATACAGCGTGTAAAATATATTTGCATACATTTCTCTTCCAGAATAACTTTTCGAAAAAAGAAGTCTATTTTTGCAGATTATTAATTCGATATCTTATTTCAAATATCAGTGCCATTTGTTCATTTTTCTACAATCATCGAATGTCAGTCGAAGTCCCTAGAAAACATACAAATAGCCAGGTGAGAAAATATTCAGTTTGCCTGTACATATATACTGATATACATTGCCAGTAGGCTATAGGCCATCTCCTTGGGGTGCGTTTGTCCGAAACGAAAAGGGAATTGTGACAGGCCACGTATTCCATTTACCCCCCCCCCCCCCCCATCCTAAGCATGAATAGCAACGTCCCGTACGTGACGAGTTTCGCGAAGTCAACATGTCCCATTCCATCGAGTACCCATCTCTAGCCTTCTATGGCGCAAAGCTAATTTCATTCGCACACTATCCGCGATATGGCGAAAAGGGAAAGACGCGGGCCTCATCCTCAGCCTGCAAAATCCCAAGACGTTTACGATCGGTGAAGAAATGAAAAAAAAGGTACCAACATCAGACCGACGGGTTGAATAGAGGTAATGAATTTTTGATCTCGCGGTAGGTATAGCGCCTGCATAATGGGCAGGATCGATCTCAGCTGATAAATACCATCGTTGTATTCTCATAATGACGGGACTATTGTCGAATTGAACGGGAAACGGGATCATGGTAATCAACTCGTACGAGGGGTCTGATTAAATCAACCTTCTGAAATAACTATTGCGGTACTTGGTGATGGGCGTGTGCGTTTTTCTATGCAGTCCGCTGCCAAGGTACTCTTACACGCATATATAGGGGAACTAGGGTCAGGACAAAAGTGCAGGGTAAGATGGATCATAAGCCTAGCCACTAAGCAGTGTATGCGAGCACAGTGCTCCGGTTGGTGTTTGAAGGGGTGGCGAGGAGGTGAATGAGTGTGACAGTATCAACTGTGGCGGAAGCACGCGTCTCGAGTGAGAAAACAATATCGATTTCTTGACAAAACGATCTAATTTTTGGTTGAGTTTACCATCGTTTCAGTTGATTTGAGTTGCTGATATTGATGAGAGACAGGTAAGTAAACACAATGAAAGTACTAATCACTATTATAATAAGAACGGGTTGTCAGACATGTTCAAGGTTATTGCGTGATTTTTTGTTAGTTCGTTAACCTTCTAATGGGGCAACCTGAATACAAGCGATCGCAAAGCCGTAATATTTTACAAACTACCACCATCTACGTTAAAGAGACGCGTTAAGACCTTAGGCCACAGTAAGAGGTATGAAATTACATGATTAAACGAACTTACCTGTAAGTGAAGTTCTATCATGATTGTATGAAGCGCCTCTTCCGAAGAGATCAACTCGTAGTACTCCTACTTCGTGCCAATAACTTCACACTATTTAAAGCTTGCATCATAATGCATTTCTTTTTTGTTTTGTTTTGGTCGTCCTGACATTCGGGTATTGATTACGTCTCATTCTTCTCTGTGTTTTTGCTGTAACCTTTCTTCAGGCTTAATACTTTGGTTATTGAAGTTGGGTTTCGGTGGATTTGATCTCTTCGGAAGAGGCGCTTCATACAATCATGATAGAACTTCACTTACAGGTAAGTTCGTTTAATCATGTAATTGTATTTCGCGCCTCTTCCTCGAGATAAACTCGTAGATGTTTAAAGTTGGTTAAATCATAGTTTTCCCTTGTACGTGTCACTGTTGAGGACTTCCGTCGTAACTTTTGAGATTGCCCCCAGGCTGGCGGCAATTTGGCTTTGAGTCGCCATGATGCGTTCATCTCTTCTTCGAATGTTTTCTTGCAATGATCCTTTAATTTCAGGGTTCAGCAATGGCGGTCTCATCGACTTGCAGTTTTCGGGCAGCGAATATTTATTGGTTAATTCAACCCTGACTTCTTTCGGGAGGCCGGATAATATTACCTGGTTGAGCCTCACAGCCAGATCTTTCTGTATGGATAGGCTGAATGTTGCATCCTCCGTTAATCGCTTCCCCAAGATCTTCAGAATTTCCACATCTAATTCTGCCTGCTCAGAATTAGCGGGTTCGATCCCTTCGGAAAGCATCTGCTTATGTGCAGTCTGGGAATTTGTTTATAAATAACGGTTTGGTGTTCCGACGATGTCGCCCGCGACTGTTAAATTTTCCCTCGCGTCTTGGATTATTTGTTGATCGTGGGAAGCAATTTCATCATTCTCCTGGACCTCGTTCTCCTCTTCGAAACTTTCGTGCCGATATCTTTCCTCATCGGAGTGGTCGCGGCATCGGACTCTCGTGTGTTTATGTAGTGAAGAATCACGTGTGCAATCCGCGCCTGATCAAGAGAGTAATCTCTTTTCAGTTTGAGAAACGAGTGAGAACCTTCAGAGGGTTGGACCTTCTTAGGTTGGCGGTCATGCGATTTTTGCGATGATGTGAGATTTGGTGTGCCAGTTGGACCAGCATACACGTTTTGACGAAAGGAACATTCGGAACTCGCGGACAGATGATTTTTCAACAAATAACCATTAGAGGGTTGGACCCTCATGGGTTACGAATTATATGCGTTCTTTACTGACATCAATTGTGTATGTCAGTTGGATGGACACGCCTGACGCCTCGAGAGCCTTGGTCTCGTGCAGAATTGGACAGCGAAGGATCTTTCTGCGTGACGGGTGGACCGACACGTTAGAAAGAGGAAGAGATTGGGAATTCGCACACCAAATTGGTTCCAATATAAGAACCTGGAACATAGAGACCAGCAAAGAAATAAAATTTCTTCACATACCATGTCGCGATGTTCTCTCCCTTGATCTTTTCTTATGTTTTCGTAATTCCCTTTCGTAATGCTCAATCCGGCTTCGGAGTTTGTTTTCTTCGTCATCGGATGTATCCGATATATCTGATTGTTCACGTTTTCTTTTTCGTTCGCTCATAACTTATTTTTATTACGTGTGTTCTTATTGGCACAAAAAAGAAGAATGAGATGTAATCAATACCCGAATGCCAGGACGACCAAAGCAAAACAAAAAAAAACAGAAATGCATGATGATGCAAGCTTTAGTTAGTGTGAAGTTATTGGCATGAAATAGGAGTACTACGAGTTGATCTTGAGGAAGAGGCGCGAAATACAATCATGTGCGAATTTAACCATTTTTTTCGTATGAAGAAGTGATTCACTCATAAAATTAATTCCCACTGAGATATAATAGTGAGACTTAAAATGTTCACTGAAAATTCATTTCTTAAGTTCAAACACCTACAACTTTTGAATAAAACAATATTTTTTAAATTCCGTACGTACTTCTCTAGGTATTCTAATGTAGATTGACGAGAATTTTTGTTTTTTTTTGTAGGTAAAAAATTGTGGATGCTAAATGTCACGCCTTGAAGCGCCTAAAAAAAGATAACAAAAGACAATATTCGTAGTCGGCCATTTCGTACATTGAAAAAAATATATACATATATATTTTCTAACAGCTCGATATTCATACTAAATAGATGTGTAATTAATTTTATGAGTGAATCACTTTATCATACGAAGAAAATGGTTAAATTCTCATATGATTTTATACCCATTACTGTGGCCTAAGGCCTAAAAGCTATAAGAAAGGGTGAAATAAAACTAGTAGGGCCATTGGTTCCTCTTCAACCGGTATTTCTGCCAGACGAAGAAGAAGAACTAACAAACGATTCAATACATTTGCAAACAAGATTATTCGGACGAAATACTACAAATCTTAGACGATTAGCTTATCAAATTGCTGGTATTGAGAATGAAAACCATTTTTATGTGCAAAAGATGCCAATAATTTTTATCCCATTATGCTCCCAGTGCTGTTTCATGTCGCCCCTTTATATGGGGTAGGATTGGAAAAATAAAGATTTCATCAAAACTATATATTTTATGCCAACATTCAGAAAGACTGATTTTTTGTTTCCAAAATCAAAAGATTAATACATATTGATTAGTTTCAAATAATAATTAAAGTTGACTGGTTCATATTATTTTATTTGAACATCACCTTAGCGGTCTCATCTTGCCTTTACTTCCCTATATAGCATAACATAGTGAAATGAGGTAAGATGGAAAAAATAAAGATTCAATTAAAAATATATTTTGTATGCTAACAATCCAAGACTGATTTTTTGTTTCCAAAATAAAAAGTCTAATAAATGTTGATAAGTTAAAAAGAAGATTTAAAGTTGACTGATTCACATATATTGTTTTGTTTGAACATGACCATATCGTTCTCATCTTGCCCCTACTTCCCCATATAGTACAGTATAGTAAAATATATTAGTCGAGTATACGAGTGCTTAATGTATCAGTGAGTCTAATCGAGGTTATATATGTGTACAGAGAGAGAGAGAGAGAGAGAGAGGGCTAGGGAGATAGAGTGGAAGAGAGAGAGGTACGTCAAGATCCGGGGATACATAAGGTATTTATACGGTAACTCGATAGTCATGTCGGGGTTTCGATGTACGAGACTTTGCTTGTGGGGGGATGCATGAGAGATGCACGCGCGAAAAGCGCTACCGCCTGTTCCATATAGCGCGTTCATATTACACGAGAGATGAAACGGGGAGACATATATACTTCTCTCTTTCTCTCTGTCTTTCCCTCTCGCGTGGCACGTTCCGCCCCGTGCAGCTGCCGCACTACAAAAACAGTTGACATCTGTAAATCCAGGCCGGTATGTATATGCGTAAGTACTGGTACATCGTATTCGTATTAAGTATTTTCTCTCTCTCTCTTTCTCTCTCTCTCTCTCTCTCTCTCTCTCTCTCTCTCTCTCTCTCTCTCTCTCTCTCTCTCTCTCTCTCCCCCTCTCTCTCCCCCTCCCCCTTCGCTCGTTCCTCCTCCTATACATATCTTCTATATCCCTCCAATCTTTCCTAAACGTCGGTCACAAGGGATCACCCCCGGCAAGCGGACCCCGAGAGTCGAGATTATTACGGGCAAAGTCCCCTTGCTTAGCAGAGTACACCGCGGAATTGGCATTTGTTGCTGCGCTTGCCTCTACCACTGGTTACCCCAGCTAGCTGTTTAACGTGAACGCGTTTAGTGATCTCCCCGACCAAAAAAGCCTCGCACAATAACATTTTGGAAAGTGTGGCGAAGGTTCCTGAATCAGCTGAAAGCATCCCTACCACCGTCAAAGCTTCCAGGTATTCCGATAGTGAGGGAATTTCATGACATCCGTCGTCTCGCTCGGCTACAGGGGACACTTTTTCGTTCGAGCCTTACATTCCAAACTACCGGGAAGACCTAGCGATATGCTTGACTATGGTGTGAAAATACTATGTAAATGATAAATACGCTATACATATTCTATAACTATACTCTAGAAGTAGTATAACTACGATATAAATATATTGTAACTGTGCTATAACTATAATATAAGTAGGTATACTATAACTAAGAAGTGGGATAAGTAGAACATGGTGGATATGTGGAAAGGGGGAAGACCCCGTACAGTGGAATCTACGATTCAAAAAAGTGCATACTATAACTATGGTTTAACGATACTACGAGTATACCATTAATCTACCTATGCCGTAACTATACTATAAGTATGCTAGAACTATAGGGGAGCCGGGGGTCAATTGGAACGTTTTTGAGAAAATCGGTTAGTGTGACTTCATTTTATACCTTATCTGTTTGGTAATGGGCTTAAATTATAGCTAGATTATCTGGCTATATGATAGCACTATTGATTTTGCTTCTACTATGCCCTGAACTTAGGTAGAAGCGGTTTAAAAACTCTTGGATGCGTTTCATTTGACCCTGTGTCGGGGTCAATCGAAACGGTGCCTGGGGTTAGTTGAAACAGGTGTTTTCAGCTGATTGAACTGATGTTTATACTAAACCCAGGTACTGTTAATCATGTGTATGAAGTGATAAAGTATCTTTGTTGTGAATAAAATGCACTTTTAATTAAAATAATCGGTTTTATTGCTTTTCATTCCAGTTTTTGTATCACCAAAGGCATATTGAGGTGCTTCAATATTATTTTACTTATCTAGTTTTAATTTACTAAAGATAATCAATCAGAAAATAGTTTTTGTTACTAGCGAGGTACTCAATGAGACCGACTTATTTAGTCTTCGAGGTTCTTTTCTGCTCTCTAGCCTGTTTTCTGCGGTCTTTCTCTTCAGTCTCTTTCCTTGTCTCTTCTTTTTCTGGGGTGTCGGTGTATATTCCTGACTTTCTCTTTTTCCTACCCCTATTTAGCGCTTTAATATTTATATTTTTATATAAATTTTTTGGCATCTTCATATGTCTTTTTATAATATTCGAGTTCGCAGCTTCCGCGGTTCGTAGTTTCGAACGGTTTCTTGGCATCTAAAAAAAAAACAAGATTTGGAAAACTGGCCTGCGTATAAAGTGTTTGTTCGGGGTCAATAAAAACACGTTTCAATTGACCCCGAACCGTTTGTTTCAACTGCCCCCATACCGTCGCTTCCAATAATTTATCAAATAACAAAGAACCTAAATGTTGTAGGTAGGTGCTGACCACAATAAACTCACTAGGATATTCACAGTAATGATGATTGTAAACAAAGCTGAAGAAGGAACAATAGTTTTTGAGCAATACGCAAAATAATAGTAATAAAAAAACTTCCTTTTTGTGTCGAAAAAGCGATGCACCCATATTAAATGCTCGACGATCTCGGAGCGGCGGCGTGAACTAAGCGACAGGTTCCGATATGCAAAGCAGTTCCTTCCCCCCTTGGGCCCCCACCGCTATCAATAACCATCTTCGAGTTATTAAACTTGTTTCTATCGACCCCAGCCTCCCCTACTATATACATGATCTACTACGACTATACTGTAGCTATACTATCACTATACTATAGCTATACCACGTGAAAAACGACGCAACCGACCCAACCTCGAGCCAGCGTCACGCCAATCACATTCTACCATTGGCCGATGAACGGCAGCACTACCGGCTTAGTGTTGGGCCACGGTAGGAGTGATCTCTTCGGCCCAACGCTGGCATGTACGGTTGGTCAATTGTAGGCTTACCGGAAATCCTAACAGCTGGCCGGGTATTGGCCCAACCTTGGGCCCGTGAAAAACGACGCAACCGACCTAACCTCGAGCTAGCGTCACGCCAATCACACTCTACCATTGGCCGATGAACGGCAGAACTACCGGTTTAGTGTTGCGCCACGGTAGGAGTGATCTCTTCGGCCCAACGCTGGGATGTGCGGTTGGCCAATAGTAGGATTACCGGACATCCTAACAGTTGGCCGGGAATTGGCCCAACATTGGGCTAAAGAAATCACGATCATTGGCTGACGGTTGGCGTGATCACTGGCCCATAGTAGGGCTAAGGCCGCCTTCATATTGTTGGCGCAATATTCGGGCTAGTGTTGGCCCAGTGTATGGCTGTCAAAACAACCCAATGCTTAGCCAACAATCGATCAGATTCACAAGTTTCTGTGTTCGATGATTGCTCATCGAAAGAATGATTAGATTCACTAACATCGTTATGCACAATCACTTGTTCGTGGAATGTTTCCAAATTTGTTTCACTATCTACTTGTCTCTTTGTTTCGTTGTCTCTGATCCTAACCTGCTGTAAAGAGTCTTCTAATTTTTGTCGTCATTTTAACACTCGACGTTTCTTAATACTATCACAATAACTCGGCATTTTTTCAATACACCACAAAAGTTTAGTATAAATCAATTTTATTTTTAATAAAGTGATTTTCAGATAACAGTAATTATGAGTTTTTATTATCACGGGACGTAGAAAATTGCATGCAGCGATGATAAAAAAATATATTTATGATAATAATAATATGCGTAAAAAAGCATTCTTGTATATATGTATGGACTATACCGTTCAAAGCCAGTGTTGGGCCATGATTGGCAATCATGGCCCAACATCCATCGTCAGTTTGCCATGCTAAAAATAAGCATTGGCAAAACCACGGTCACACGATTGGCTCAGACTCAGGGCTTGCACTCGCCCCGACAATTGGCCGACGGTCATTAATTAGTACTGGCCCAACGTTGGCTCTTCGATGGTGTGCCGAGCTTCAGCTCGAGACTGGCAAACCCATGATCAACCGATTGGCCCATGTTCGGGGCCAACACTGGGACCCGATAGTTGGCTGAGAGTTGGTAAGCGATATTTGGCCCAAGGTTGGTTGTTCGTTGGTTTGCCATGCTTCAAATGAGCACTGGCAGAATCATGGCCAAATCATCGGTCCGTATAGAGGGCCAACACTGGGTATTAGTGGTTGGTGCTGAATATCGTACCAAGCGTTGACCGCATCTTAAGCGCCGGCAAATTTTTCACGGGTACTGTAACTATACTATAACTATACCATAACTATACTATACCTATATTATAACTATACTACAATTATACTATAACTATACTAGACTATGCTGTAACTATATTATCACTATGCTATAACTAACAATTACAGTGGATTTTCAGCGATGTGATTCAAATCGATTTTTAAGATAAAGATTTTTGAGCAATTTGTATTTTTTTAAAGATAAGCTCGTTTAAGGTTCACTTGGTTCGTATGACTATATATTTTATTTATAAAAAATAACGCAAAGAATGTGGTGGAATCCATGAAGAATCGTTTGTCCATTGGCTTCCAATGCATAATCCCGATTAGAATCCAATTTTCGAGCGTGACGTTTTAGTATACGGATCCAATGTCAAGACCCATTGGGTCCCTATCAGGAAGTGGGGAATAGAATGTGAATCCAATTGTATTGTATTGTATTGAGTATACTATACTAAAGTACCTGAGGGTAATAAGGCCTAGCTAAGGGGTATTTGAAATAAAACGAAAAATATCCAATTTAATCAACATATTTTTATTATAACCATTATTCAAGTTCAGTTTCTATAAAATATGAACAAAAAATGGTAACTTGTACCATAAACAAAAATAAAATTAAACATTATTAAAAACCTTGATAGTAGGCCTCATTTTACTATGGTAGGATAATAAGGCCTACGGTTTTAACATACTTGTATAATAAAACTATATGTAATATATTTGGTATTCGAGATCAACAATGCTCTGCAGCTTTGTATGAACTCAAAGTTCCTCTTTGCACTGCTCGGCCAGCTGACACCAGGTCATTTTCTGACCCCAACACTCTATTTGGAGGCATCTGGAGTGAGGCACTAAAAACAACGTTCAAATAATTAGTAATAAATATGCGTACTACTTATTTCCAGTCGTAACATCTTACAAGTAATGTAATATACATTATAAAACACACAAACTTTGCTACAAGAAGTAGGAGGATAAAAAGGCCTATGATTTAATTGATTAGGCCTTAATAACCGTCGACCACATGTGTAAGAAAAACAAAATAAAAAATATTTGGACCACGATACGTTATTCAAATATTTATGATCATCGAAGCTTAAATTAATAAAGACAAAGACTGCAATTTTAGATGGATAAGTATAATATTACAAAACATAATTACGATTTATTCGGACCGTATTTTATTATTGGTGCTGCGCGGCCGCGTCTTATGATGGATGATGCAACACTGGCGGCAGGGAGCGGAGTATCACGCCTCCGCAAACTTGTAGTGACATCCGGAGTAGAAATTGTGCTAGCCTGTCTGAGTTACGACCTAGTAACTGGCTCGCCCAATTGAGCTCATACGAACTGACCAATGGTTGGCTCGCTATGAGCTAGTAATATTATGAATGTTTTGTTATCCAGCCCTAGTCTGGTCACTGCCCAGCTGATCTTGGTCACAAATGACAAAGTAAGATTATGTGACTACTTATAGTTCCATCGAGCGATGGCTCATGGCTAGCTAAGCAACTTGAGTTATAGATGGCGTTGCGAAAGCAAAAAATCTTCAAGTCGGTATCTCGCGATTACCTAGCCAACACTTGCCAACCGCGGCCGCAGTAGCCGGAATAAATGGTCGGGCAAATACAATTTAAGGTTATGTAATTCTATGCGATTATCGCTCTCAATGCGAACGCAATTGGGTCATTAATCCGATAACGTTATTTGCATTTTTCAATAATCTAATATTGTGTAGTGTAACTAATGTAGACGATATGAGAATTCCGAAAGTAAACAAGTAGTGGCTCAGTGGACAACGCCACAATGCATGACCCAGAGATCGCAGGATCGAAACCACATTACGGCGTAAGCGTTTGTCTGAGATAGTTTTAAATTGGACCATTAATATATTTACAGCGCAAATATCATAACCCTAATAAATGAGCAATGAAGAATATCGTAAAAGGGTCCAATCATATAAATGATGTGCGAAAAAAATCACGAAAAATATATATATAGCCGGAAATTTCTTTGATCTAATCACCACCTACTTTTTTGTTCCCATTCACTAGCTGAAAAAACTAGGTAATGGCTAGGTCAGAAATATTATACAACCGTAAGATATTTCTCCCTATCTAGTCACCATCTAATTTTTTGTATTCAATCACTAGAGGACCAAAGCGTTACGAGTGATGAGTTACGTTTTCCACGCGGGATCTTCGTGCAATTGGCGTCTGTGAGTGTGCCCTTGAGCATGAGCAGTTATTTAAAATACGACATTCGTTACTTAGGCCTTATTAACCAACAGATCTTATTACCCTCAGGTATTTTATATTACAACTCTGCTAGACCCATACTTCTTTCGTGTCAAACCAACCAAAAATAATAAAATCAAGTGGAAATTCGTAAAAACAACTGTACAGTCAACTGCCAAGGCGGTCGGAATATAGGTGTCAGCCATCTGACAATGGCTCTGTCTAGCTACATTCACATCTACAAACTACATTGAAACTACAGTTTATTGGCAGAGCAATCATACCACGACTGACACAACTCCATTATGATTGCTCCACCAATTAATTATAGTCGGTTCTACTCTATTGAACATAAATACAAGACAGCAGTACACTAGTCATACTATATTTTACCACGATCGTTTGTCGTAAAATACCACGCAGTCTTCACTCGCAGTACATTCGTGGATAGCAACTCTGTCCTCATTCCAGCGCTCATGCTATCAGGCCACTATCCCAGCTGTCGTATTTTCGCTCGGGGTGGAATGAAGACCCCATCTTGGATATTCGAGGGTGAAGCAATAATTCCACGCTGTATATTCATCGTATTGTACAACTTCGAATCACGCATTGAATTAAGTGGGGTGCATCGCGTTGTGGGTGGCTTTTTGATTCTCCGTGAGCGCTGCGTGAGACTTCGCCATGGATTTTGACATGTACGTCTCTCATGTTACGAGACGAGGAGAAGCTTCAAACTGGCAGTGGAGAGGGAGAGAGAGAGAGAGAGAGAGAGAGAGAGAGAGAGAGAGAGCTACGGCAATTGGTTATTGCGTGCGAGGTTAAAATAATTAAATTCGATCGATGAGTGAGCCCGTCGCAAGGGGCGTTGAACGCCAACAGGACAGTCATTACACCCTGCGAAAGAGCACCCAGTGCTTCTCGGGTGTCAAGCGCGAATCTTTCTTTGATATTCGACGACCGTCTCCATCAAGGAATAACTGCTACGCCGTCCAATCCAGGGGGAACTCTGCCCATTTGCAAAATACCCAGAATTTGATATTTAATTAGCGTTAATGCCACATACAACGGAAGGGACTTTTGAAGGGCTTTATTTTCCTCGGTCTGTTGCGGCAGGTATCGCGGCCTCGCGGTGTGCTCGCGAGGGAAATAGATCGGTATTGTTTCCAGAGTTAGTTGCTAACTTTTGATTGACGGCTATGCTGGATTGAGGGGCGAGGAGGATTTCGAAGGGCTTTGCGGCATTGTGAACGAAGGCAAATTGAAAGGGTGATGAACCCTAAATCAGTACGAACCGAACGTGACCCCACGACACGATGCAATTAAACAGATTCGCATATTGCACCTTGGGCCTCTTTGATAGCCCTTCGACTCGTGGGGGTTAAAACAGCCGTTTCGGGTTTCCAACTAATTCGTAGCCTTTCGTATATGACCAACGAGCAGCTACGGAGAATTCCCTCTCGTTTAGAACGCGATACCCATTGAAATGTTGCTCCATTGATCATTTTTGTTCTTCAACGGAGAACAAATTAGCATTTGCCGTTTAAAGCTCGTTTTACGAAGAGCACTAGGATCACATTTCCGTAGGTTGTAAACGCGATGATTCTGCCGGTTGCTCGAATGAGAGCACGTCGCCAAGAGGCGGCGGAACACGCTCGAGTATGCCGTCTGTCCGAGAGACGGGATGATCCGAACCAGATGTCGTCGAGGCACGAGAGCAAAAAGACTAACCGGTCATTTGTACGACACCGTTTCGCCCGGGCATGCGATCCACGCGACGTCAGCGCTTTTTTTTCAGGTCATTGGAAACGAGAAAAAAATTCGCACTTTCCGACCCGGGATTTTTGCAGTCTCGCTCATCCCTGGCTCGGAAGACTTTAAAGGGATTTTTACATGCAAATTTCTTCGTTTCTCCGATGGCGAAGGGCGCGACGATCTACCGGATGTCGCGGATCAAACGTCGCGTGACTGGAATTCACAAATTTATGAGGATGTTGGAGAGAATGGAAAAAGATCGTACCTCGTTTGGAGGAAGAAAAACACTCGTGGGCGAGGAAACGAATCCCTGGGATGGTTCGTCCCTTCGGGCAAAGGGCCCGCGAGAAGAACCCTACTATCAGCTACACTCCCTTAATATCCGTGTTACCCATCCGGCTATGAAAACGCCGCCGTACTTGGCCGCACCTGGTCCCTGAGTTTTTCTGCCAATATCGAACGAGAGCCGAATGAGGACGAGAGGCGGAAGCGTTGCCCCGGGCTGAAAAGTCTCCTGGTACAAAGTGCGGTGAACGTGCACGCAGTTCTTTAACACAGTGACATGTGTCAAATCTTGTGGTCACGGGATTCACTTAAGGCGTTACCCCCACTTGTAGCACAAAAAAAGCCTTTTTCATGAATTTTTTTAATGAAAACTGCAAAACTTTTTTAATCGATCAATATACCATCTTAAAGAACACATCTTGAAGAACTTTCAGTAATTTTTTTATTGAAAAATATTACATTGTTTAGTAGCAAATGGCCGTCAATGAAATAATGTTTTTATGTACACGGTTTGCGGTGACCAACATTGCAGCGAAGTGGATCATCTGAAAAAAAAATGCGGATGGATTTAGTCAAATATAAGTATAAACTAGTCTTTAATCGAAGGATTTAAAAAAATATTCATTTTTCACAAAATGGTGGACAGTCAAAGTTAATGGTTCGATTTTAACGAAAAAAAATCGAACGATTAAAGACTACATTTTTATGTATTAAATAAGCCTGCAAAATTTCAAGAAGATCGGTTCATTAGTGTTCGAGTAATCTTGGTCACCGACTTCAGAAATGCCATTTTGAGAAAAACGCGTTTAAAGTTTCAATTTCAGTTTACACGAAGGAAATATTTTTTTTGTAAACTTACATAGAGTCATCTATTCCGGGCCCATACTTCTGTATGGGCCCGGATACTTATACTTCAAAAAAATGCAATAAAAAAAATCGATTTTTTTAAAATCGTAAGTGGTGGTAACCCCTTAACGGGGTCGTCTCGTGTGAAGGCCGTTTTTTAATGCTTTTTTGGGGATTTTTTTTGACAAACCATTAAAATAAAATAATTTATAAATTGTATATCATTTTTATTAACATTAAAACAAACTTTGTGAATGTTTTGAAGTCATTATATAGAATATAGGCGGAGATACACCGCCCAACAGGAACACATATATAAAAAGGGGTGCTCCACTGCTGCCATAATTCCGGCCGTGCTGCTTATTTGAAATATAAAAAAACCAAAGGCAATTTTAACCATGAGACTCGACGACTTACATGGAACTAAAATAAAGTTAGAATTCCAAAAAATATTTTTTTTACGCTTTAGAAAAAAAAATCAATTTTTCGTACTTTTTTGGGGTCTTTATAGCTGATAAAAAGAAAACTAACGAAGCAATCTTAATTATTTTAGTTCAACTTGTATATGTATACTAAATTATTATTTTAGTTCAACTTGTACATATGTACTAAAGATGTTGTATACATTTGAGCGGAATCAATCGAATAGTTTTTGAGATATCATGGCAGCAGTTTGAAAAAATCGTGTTTTGAGAAAAACGCGTTTGAAAGTTGTTGTATATAATTCACAATAAAAAAAATGGTCTCACCATCAATCTGCTATGCCTGGACCATAGAATACACCTTCCCCTTCTTCAAAGAAGTCATGCAAGGCCGTTTTCTTTTCATTTCATCTGACACACTAGACGACCCCCTTAAGGCCTAAGGCCACAGTAACGGGTACAAAATCATGGGCGAATTTAATATTTTTTTTGTATGAAAAAGGGATTCGCTCATAAAATTAATTACACATCTATTTAGTATGAATATCAAGCTGTTAGAAATTTTTTTTTTTTTTTTTCGATGTACAAAATGGCCGACTACTCGAAACTTCTCGAAACAGCTTTTTTTCCAATTGGCGTGACAAATAACTTCAACAATTTTCACTCGATTTACTTCAAATTTAAAAGTTATGTTCCTAATTGGATTTCGCAAAGAAGTGCGTACGGGATTTCTGATTAATCGAAAACTTTTCATTTGATGAGCAGTTATAACGAAATTTTTCACTGAATATTCATTTCTTAAGTTCAAATACCTACAACTTTTGAATAAAACAATATTTTTTAAATTCCGTACGTACTTCGTTAGGTATTCTAATGTAGATTGACGAGAATTTTTGTTTTTTGTTCTAGGTAAAAAATTGTGGATGCTAAATGCCAGGTCGCGGAGCGCCTCAAAAAAGATAACAAAAGAAAATATTAGTAGTCGGTCATTTGATTCATCGAAAAAATATATATATATTTTCCAACAGTCACAATATACAGGGTGAGGCACTAACTGTTGTCACCTTAAATATCTCTGTAATTATCGGCGTCACAAAAAAATGTTTGAAACAAAAGTTGTACCGTACGAAAGGGGTCATCAAATGCGACCATTTTTTTTTAACTCAATGGAGGCGCTGTCGTACAGTAAAGGTCACCTCCACTTTTCTAAATGGGACGGTACATTTTTCTTTCAACTATCTTGTAGAGCATCGAAAACTGCATAAAAAACATTTAGGGGTCAAAGTCGTTCAAGGTCATTTAAGATCAAAAAGTGACATTAACTTTATTTTTATGTGAAATTACCTTTATTCGAAGTAGATGTTCAAAGTGATTGCCATTGGAATCAATGCAATATTGCAATCTCCTCATCACGGATTGTGTAGAATTTCTCATCACTTCGGCACTTATCGAATCACAGGCTCGAAGAATTCTCTCACGCATATCGTCCGGCGTAGTTGGACGTACTTTATAAACAAGATCTTTCAAGTATCCCTACAAGAAAAAGTCCAGAGGGGTCAAGTCTGGCGAGCGAGCCGGCCACGATACAGCTCCTCTGCGTCGAATCCAATGATTTGGAAATCTCTTTTGCAATTCATTTCTAGCTATCAGCGAAAAATGTGCCGGGTACCCATCGTGTTGATACCACATTCTGTTTCTTGTTTCCAAAGGTATTTCTTCCAATAACGGACCTAATGTTTCTTAAAGGAATGTGCTGTACTTTCTACCATTAAGATTCCCTTCAACGAAATAAGGGCCTATGATTCTATCCCCAATAATCCCACACCATACATTAACCGACCACGGTCTTTGGTGTGCAACTTGCCGCAGCCAATGTAGATTTTCAGTTGACCACAAATGCATGTTATGCAAGTTAATATTTCCATGAGTCGTGAACGATGAATGGCAATCACTTTGAACATCTACTGTGAATAAAGGTAATTTCACATAAAAATAAAGTTCATGTCACTTTTTGATCTTAAATGACCTTGAACGACTTTGACCCCTGAATATTTTTTATGCAGTTTTCGATGCTCTACAAGATAGTTGAAAGAAAAATGTACCGTCCCATTTAAAAAAGTGGAGGCGACCTTTACTGTGCGACAGCGCCTCCACTGAGATAAAAAACAATGGTCGCATTTGATGACCCGTTTCGTACGGTACAACTTTTGTTTCAAACATTTTTTTGTGACGTTGATAATTACAGAGATATTCAAGGTGGCAACAGTTAGTGCCTCACCCTGTATAAACATATATAACTAAATATATATATATATTTTCTAATATTCATACTAAATAGATGTGTAATTAATTTTATGAGTGAATCACTTTTTCATACGAAAAAAAATTGTTAAATTCGCACATGATTTTATATCCGTTACAGTGGCCTAAGGCCTCAAAATTCAACGATATCGTATGTTTCAAATCCGATCTACCGAACGACTTTTCAGCGAATCTTTCCCGCTGCCTGCCAACTCACTAGCCCATCTCATCTATTGTATCGGACAATAAAAAGATGTATTTTAATCAAAAGCCGTATTTCCCTTCGCTTGCATAGGCTCCAAGTTCCTGAACAAACATGGCTGTGAATTCGTTCAATGCAGCGGGGACGGCGTATTTTTTTCCCCCGAGTATATAAATTGGTTATAATCCGGAGATTGTGCATACTTTCGCGCAGAGATAGAGGATGAGGTTGACTGGCTGAAAGGGATTTCCAAGGGAAAATCAGGTCACCCGGGATGAGGGGGATGAGGGCGGAATGGAGATCGCGGGGTGAAAGGGGGATCCTCTTTCGCAGCTTTGCTCGTTGAATTTTCCAAACTCGAGGGATAACGAGGCAGAGAGAGATAGAGCTGCTGGTTGGATGTATGGAAAGAATTTTCCGCCTGCAGGAGGCACGCGCGCACCCCAATGGCTGCATACACGCGCCCGGAGCTTCGAGTGCATTACATACTGGGCCACAGGAATATTACCTCTCGCGGAAAATCCTCCTGGACCCTTCGAGATATGGAATTCAGTTTGGAATTTTCTGAGCTCGAGCAGCGACATTTAATTTTTTTTCTTCTTCTTCCAAATCACATGCAACACAGCGCCGGAACTCGCGCGCATGCACGAGATCGATAATATTCGAGGCTAAGGCGAATTGAAAAAGTTTGCGTTCATTTTGCGAATCCGCCGTATTACATTTGGCAAGGAAATGTAACGAGAAAAGGAGCAGCGAAGAGGGAACGAGTTCGAGCTATCTCGGGGCTTGTTCGATCTTGCGAAATATGTAAACGTGCACTTCCGGTCCACTGGACTTTTGCTTCCTGGATGATGATGATGACGGGCAGGTACACAGCTGGAATAATTTGGACCAACGTCCTTGCGTATTTCACCGGTGCTGGGGCGATTTATCGAAGCACGACCGTACCTTTTGGGGTTATGTGTGCAGGCCCATTCGAAGGGTCACAAACTGACTTCAATAAGTACACATTGTATTGAAACAAGTTTTTCTTAAAAGTCTTTTTGTCCTGAGGAAGAAGAAAGACAAGACTCTTGGTCTGACCTTGAGCGTCACTGCCAAGGTCATGTGGAGGTCAATGTCATCATTTTTTATGAGAATACTCCCAGTGCTTTTGAGCGGCCTGCGTAAGCTCGATATTTCGAAAATGTGATTTTTGTATTGCATAGTTTTGTAGCCTAGGATGGTAACTTTGATTTGCAAATAAGGTTTTGTAAATATTCCAAATCTTGACCAAGTTATGATGATTTTTGTGAAACCTTATTGCACTTTTTCTTTAGCGCTTTTCTCGAAACTATTTCATATGAAACGATCTAACTCACGTGTAAGAATCTCGTCCGATTCACTTTAAATTCCGATCGAGCATAATTTATAACATAGAACGACTGATTTTTGAAATATGGTTATCTTTTGGTTAATAACAAATGATTAAAGTTGTTTTTTTGTCGAAAATAGAACATTTATTCTACAGCTCGCGATTTATACAGGGTGTCAAGGTCAGTATCGAACACCTATGAAAATGAAATACAAATATAAATATCTCGGATCATTACAAAATATTTAGTAGTGATCCGAGATATTTAGATTTGTATAATCGATACTGAGCTTGAATGACCTTCAACGACCTTGACCGCCCCAATGTTTTTTATGCGGCTTGAGGTGCTCCACAAGATGGTTGAAATGAAATGTACCATTCCATTTAAAAAAGGGGAGGTGGCCTCCACTGTGCGTCAGCGCTTCCACCGAAATAAAAAAAATAGGCCGCGATTGATGGCCCCCTTCACACCGTACAACTTTTGTCTGGAACATTTTTTTGTGACGTCGATAATTACCGAGTTATGTCGGTTGGCAGAGATAAGAAGGACACCCTGTATATGTACCTTGAACGTTTATACAATGATAATACAATATTTATGAGTAAACTCATAACACAATATTACGACTATATATAACTGTGTATAATAAAGTTTTTGTTATCATCAAAAGCTTAAGGCAGGATTCTACTTTGAAACTTCGAAAAAAAAAATTTTTTTTACATTTTTCGAAAGTAAATATGTTCAAGAATGTTCGGTCAAAATTTTATAAAGTTCCAAGCAGTCTAACTATCCTTTTTCGCCTTTCGAACGCACCTACCTGAGCGCGCTATTGTGACTCACCAAAACTTTAAACGCGTTTTTCTCGAAACGACACTTTCAAGTACCGTGGTCGTGATAACTCAAAAAGTACTGAACCGATCCTTATGAAATTTGGAACACATCCTATATGTGTGTACCAACCGACCTAACTACAATCAACTTAAAATTTTGATTAGAACTATTTTTTATTGCAAAAAAAGACCCAAAAAACGCATTTTTTTCGTATTTTAGCCGCCATTTTGTTAATTTTGCACGTATATAAAATATTCTAGTTAGGTCGGTTCCTGAAGACATACTGAACATGAAACTATTTGATTTTTTTCTTTCAGACCATCCGTCGGGAAGATTTCACGACCACGGCAACGGTACCGGCTTTTCGAGGCGTTGGCTTTAAACATATTTTACGTGTACAAAAAATGAATAAAATACATTAAAATTTTTTTTTTTATGTACTTAAAGAGTGTATTTATTGAACAGTTTAAACCCCATATCGATATCTTTAATAGTATTCTCAGAAAAAATTCACGAAAATAGCGTTTTTTTCATGGTTTCAAAGTAGAATCCTGCCTTAAAGTAATACACAAAATACAAAATAAAATCTTCATCTGATATTTATTGACATCGAAGTTTGCATCGTTGGAATACAATGAAAATATTGATTTAAAATTACTTTGGGGAATTTGTCTTAAAACATCCCTTGATTATTTTTTAAGACTGGTATTCAGAGATCTACAATATAAATATGTGAAAAAGGATTTGGCGTGGCAATAACAATAAAGAAATGAAAGTATAAGTAAGAACTTTCGTTGCACTCCAACGATGCAAGCTTCAGCACCATGTGTTTCATCATTTTAATATACAGTTTTATATAAATATACGTAAAAGTTAAAAGCAACGTATCTACAGTATTGCGTACTGTACAAACGATGTACGCACTTGTCCGATATTTTCAACAATATTTTACATTTTAGGATCGTTGCGAAAAAACGGGATCAGGTTCAAGAAAATTAAACGAAACCTATATTAACATTGAATTAGCATTGAGAAAGCTTTTAACACAGGGGTACAGGGGTCCGAATGAGCTGTATGTCACACGTAACTCACACTCCCCCACTCTACTGCAACACAGTAGCAGTGGGGGTATGACTAGCTATAACCCCCACTCCACTGCTACTGTGTTGCAGTAGAATGGGGGTAGTGACAGTGGAGTGGGGGTTATAGCTAGTTTTACCCCCACTGCTACTCATCATAACTCAATCATAAGCATTCGCATGTCACTACCCCCACTCTACTGCAACACAGTAGCAGTGGGGGTAAAACTAGCTATAACCCCCACTCCACTGTCACTACCCCCATTCTACTGCAACACAGTAGCAGTGGAGTGGGGGTTATAGCTAGTCGTACCCCCACTGCTACTGTGTTGCAGTAGAGTGGGGGTAGTGACATGCGTATGCTTATGATTGGTTGCAAAATGCACTCTTCGGAACCAATGATATACTTGTTATTAATTTAAAAATTACATAACAACTTATATTGCCAATATGTTACAAAAATTATATAACAATTATTGTACAAACCCAAACAAATCCGAACTAACGCAAGTATATTCCTCAAAGTATCAATATTTTTGAAAAGTAAAAGTAAAAATAAAGAGAGAGAGAGAGAGAGAGAGAACCCAAATAAATCTCAACTAACCCAAGTATATTCCTCAAAGTATCAATATTTTTGAAAAGTAAAAGTAAAAGTAAAGAGAGAGAGAGAGAGAGAGAGAGAGAGAGAGAGAGAGAGAGAGAGAGAGAGAGAGAGAGAGAGAGAGAGAGAGAGCTTACATCCTCCCAGTACTCGAAAAAAGGTGAGAAATCAAACGTCGCAATGACGTCTTTCCGTACAGTACAGACTCCACCCAAAGCCAACGTTCCTCCTTCTTCTTTTTCCTTCCGTGGCGACTTTGCGGGAAATTCGAGACGACAATCTTGGCGTTGAGGTTCGTTACCGGTCACCACCTTTTTTCCTCGGACGCGTTGAGACTCCAGCGAGGTCTGAAACACAAGGAACAACGTGTGGGCTAGACGTCGATGGGGAAAGAGCGCGGTGAGAAAGGATAAATGGGATCGAGGCAACTGGCGTCGTAAAGTAAAGCACAAAACTGCGAATGAGCAGCGCAACACACGGCAGCCACACAGCGGAGAAAGAGGACCAATCGAATCATCGTGTTCGCGATCCCGAGCACGTAGCTCGTCGTGATTTTCAATTAACGAAAGAAGTTCGGGCATTGGACACTCCTGACTCTTTCTGCCACAGTGGCAAAGCTCGGGGTATAGTTGGCACGTAGCGACTCAAATAATGTAAAATAAGAAAAAGATCATTCTTTGACGAAACTCCGTCACAGCGCACAGGGATGTCTAGTACGTGGTACAATATTGAGTTGTATCCCAGGCACATTTAAGTTGTAGACATTAGACGACAAAATCCAACAATTTGTCTATATACTATACAATATAGATTTATATTAGAGCAGCGATTTTTTTAAATGTTTATAGCCGTACGCGAGAGATACAAGGTTTGTACCTTTTTGAAAATGGATTAAGGCGGGATGAGTGAGAGGTAATTTTTACATTTTCTTACAGCATATTCTTTTACATTTGCTGAAAGCATAAATATTACCGAATATGTGAAATAAATTGACGCAATGATTGACGTATACTGAAAACTTCAATCGTGATTTTCTCGACCTGCCCGGAATCATAACTCTAGCTATAACTGTCCGATTTTTAAATGCAAATAACCAAAGTTTCCGTTATTGTTGTAGCTGTCGTTGGACGTAGTTCTTTTTCATTTAATATTTTTTAAGTCCCCGAATAGAAGTGAAATTTCGTCAAAATAATACTTTTTTCGAAAACCCGCCATTTTGTGATTTTTTTCCCGCAAAACGGCTACGTTTGACGAGAACTGATTTTATATAAATTATTAAACATTTTTATTTTTATTTTTCAGAGCAACCATTGTGAATTTGTATATTCGGGCGTTGGAGCATATTTTTTATTGTGAGGCTCTATTTACCCCAATAGGGTTTTGATTTTTAATTTTTCTAAATAATAATTTACACGAAACAAGTTCAATGTATGCTCAATAATATTCCTTTTTGCCAAATCCCAAATAAATAATTGAGTGAAAACAAAATTCTGAAATACGACCTGTTTCAGGTCACAATAGTTAACTCTTTTAAATTTCTTTTTTAATCTAGTCTTTTTTTAACTCTAGCCCAGTTGGAAAAATGCTGAATTGCGTTCTGCGACGGGATAACGTAATTGCAATTCTCGTGAGAAGAATGCCGAATTCCGTGAGGAATAAGTAAGAAAATATTTTTATCGCAACGTACGTTGCATAAAATATTGTAGCTAGACATCAAAAGATCCAAATATAAAGGTTTTCTTTTTATGTGAATCGATTGTAAAAATATAACACTGTCCAACATTTTTAAAACTTTTTTTTACAATATATAGCATACATTAGCCGCATGAAATTTAACAATACAAGGGTTTCTTTTTATTTCAACTTTGTTTTTATCGTTTAGTTCTAAACCTAATTGTAAAATACGGGATCTTCACTTTCGTCAGAACATAAATCGAAAAAAAACTTCATAAAATTCGTAAACAGAGTACAATATTCCAAACAGGAAATTCAATATTGAAAACAAAATTTACGATATTCAAAAATACACCATTCATAAAATAAATAAAATAAGAAAAAAAATTGAATGAAAAATAAATGTCCAACGGTATATTCGGAGCCCAAACAAATATCCGAATGAATTATTCAAGAATTCATATTCACCGTTCAGCTACAAATACGCCTCATGTGAATTATTTCATGCTCTCGCATTATCCAACGCGTGCACACGTCAGCCTACATTAAAATGTTCTATTTTTGCACAAGATTACAAGGCGCTTTGTAAAAAAAGCGTTGCACACCCCCCGCTGTGTGTGCCACTTTCCCCTGCGTGTACACTACGTGCACACGCGCACACACACGCACACACGAACGATAACGATCTACGAATTGAATTGGTAGATCGCTCGTGCGTTGAAACGAGGAAAATATGCATGAAAATAGTTTGGAGCGCAAAAAAGGAAGAAAAATAGCAAAGTAACAAGGTCCTTGAAATCTATACTTGCGGTGAACATATTTGCACCGATAGTGCCTCTTGTCGGGTTTTATATATGGAAATTGTAATAGCGGCGATAATTGATCGTGGCGTGCACCGGGCCACTTCAACGTCCCACGCGCTCAACGAGCTAACCTGCTGCTCTCATGCTGCACCCTGGCAAATTCGTCATTACCATTATACTCCGGCAAACTCCAGAGGTGTGTTGTGTATCACAACGCGTTCGCTGCTCTCTCTCTCTCTCTCTCTCTCTCTCTCTCTCTCTCTCTCTCTCTCTCTCTCTCTCTCTCTCTCTCTCTCTCTCCCTCCGCTTCTCTCTCGGTTGGTTGAAAGTTGGAATGTCGATCTATAGTCTCGGATCGACAAGTTACGAGTTAATTCAGTACTCCTATGTTTGCCGTCGAATTAATCGAGCTTCACACATAAAAGTGGCGAACGAGAAGCCGGGTACAGCATTGTGTTGGAGTATCGCAACACTTCCATGCGCGATTCACATAGCGAACATCCTCAATTCCTATAGAAAGGATACACACACACACACACATGTATATATATATATATATATATATGTGTATATATATATATATATATATGTGTGTGTGTGTGTGTGTGTGTGTGTGTGTATACATGTGTGTATATATATATATATATATATATATATATATATATATATATATATATATATATGTGGATCGTTAACACCAGGATATTCATGCTGATATATTTTCGTCAACCTTCCGGTTATTTACAGAGGGAAGTTTGCAATTGTTTGATCAGTCGGTCCATTTCCGGTTTCACAGTAACGAACGATGGGAAAGAGAAAGAGAGAGAGCCTCACCTCACGCTGTCAAGCTCTCCCCGATGCGGCTAACTACCTTTTCGCTCCTTTTCACGATCCCCGGTATCCTGGACATCCTACGATATCCAGGGATCGTGAAAGCTCATTTCACGATTAATTGGGCACAAGAAGGAAGATTAAAATGGAAAAAATAATACATGGATGTGTGCTAAAAATGTGTGGAATTTAAATTAATTAAACTGCTCAAATTATATTATTGTCTATTGGTACTGTAAGCGGAATTTTTATGAGAACCGTTTTGGACTTTTCTGAACAAAAACATGAGCTTTTATTTAGAGAAAATGCATGTATGCAATGACGCGGAGTCGGCCTTTGAAACTTCGACCCAACTACTAGAGTTATCTTGGAGAGCATGTACATAGAGAAAAAATGATTAATCAAATATCATTGGTGTATGAATAAAATTGAATAAAATTTCGTGGGTTCAAGTGTAAAATTGTTGGTGTAAATAATCGGATTTGTTAGTCCAAACAAAACGCTATTGACTTTAATAACATGATATAATTAAAAGTTTTGTTTCATTCACAAGATAAATTGTTAGCCGAGAACAATATATAATTGAATCTAACTCAAAAATGATCGCGAACAAATTATATAGATTTGAATGCATTTTCTGAAACGAACAAAAGAAGCGTTTCAATTCATAAAATAAATATAGTTGATTCGAGTATACAAGAAAAATTTAATTTTGCTGGTTTGATTCAGACAAAATTTCTATTGAGTAAATATATTATTTTATCGTCCTCGCCATATCCGATATTGATTTCCAAGTACATTATTCGTTAAAATATAAGTATTTTATTCTGCTTCAAAAATATTACGCGAATGTCTGAATCGGTTTTTACGAAAATGAACTTTGATTCTTGCGCATACACGAAGTGATTAAATCGTAGTCATACTATATGTACTTGTTTGGATTGAATATCTGACCAAAATACATCTATGTTCATTAAAATTATATATTTGATTTAAAAGAACATGCTATTAATATGACACGTGTATAATTGAACTGAATACATTACGGTAATCGATTCAATACTTTCTTCTTTGGTTGAACAATTCATCCAAATCATATACATATAATGGCCGAGCGCAACCGAAATTATAGGTGCAAGGAAACCCGTAGAAAATCTACTTGAGGGGTTACCCCCACTTGCGATTTTGAAAAAAATCGATTTTTTTATTGCATTTTTTTTTAAGTGCAATTTGAAGTGCAGTTTTTTTTTATGCCCGGAATAGATGACTCTATGTAAGTTTACAAAAAAAAAATATTTTCTTCGTGTAAACTGAAATTGAAACTTTAAACGCGTTTTTCTCAAAATGGCATTTCTGAAGTCGGTGACCAAGATTACTCGAACACTAATGAACCGATCTTCTTGAAATTTTGCAGGCTTATTTAAGGCCATGTGCCACACGCCAGAAAATTTCGACGCGGCCTCTCGTTACGTCGGTAGCGCAGATCTCGTAGTTTTTAGCTACGAGTCGCTACCGACGGACAGCGCAGCGATCGCGAATTCGGTCTCGATGCTTCGCACTGGGACGAAGAGTCGAAGCCAAATAGACGGCGATCGCTGAGCGCGCGCGTGTGTGTGTGTTTGCTACGCCGCGCCGACCGCGTGGAGAAAGAACGAATACATTCTCGCACGCCGTTCGGACGTACGCAAGCACCTTACATCTATGTGTGTATCACACAAGTCATACAAGTATGCGTAGCGACCATGGTACACTTGTATTGGAAGCATGCGCTCGCTCGGCAGGAGAGCGGTGAAACTTTGTTGCATTTTACTTTGTATATGCAGCCATCGAATCGATTTTTTTTCGACGACGGCCACAACCAAAAGACTCAGGCATTTTCCCATACTTTTTTAATTCATTTAAACAAATAAGCTCGAACACAATTTGTTACATCGATGCCGCTTATCGTTAACGATATCGATAGCTGCCAAAATTTCGAGCGACCGAAATTGCTCGAAACTCACTCTACAAAAGAGTGGTAAAATTTTACAATGCTCATTATTTAAACAAATGTGTTCAGCATTTTTATCTCTGCCAGGGTTCATATTTAGCAGCATTTTTGCTGGTCAGCTTCTCGAACAATCAAGATCGCTAGCCTCGCTCTACGGAAGAGCGGTGAAATTTTGCGATCGCGCATTGTTTAAACAAATGCCCTCGAATCGTTTTTTTGTCGACGGCGATCATCGGTGGAAATTTCTTTATGGTTGAACTTTCTAGCAAACGGGGTTTGCTAGAGACTCGTATGGTGGAAGGGTGCATTTTCCCATTCTTTTTTAATTAATTTAAACAAATAAGCTCAAAGACTATTTGGCATCTCGGTGTCGCTCATCGTCGACGAATTCGATGTCTGCTAAAATCTCGAGTCTCGACCGAGATCGCTCGAGACTCACTCTACAAAAGAGTTGTGAAATTTTACAATGCTTTTTGTTTAAACAATTGCGATCGGCATTTTTTTCTCTGCCATGGCTTATCTTCGGCTGGCTGTCTGCGGTCGACCAAATTCGCGAGCGAACGAGATCGACCGGGTCTCACTCTGCGAAAGAGTGGTAAAATTTTATTATTACTGCAAAAAAATACGTTTAGCATTTTTTGTCTCTGCCGGAATTCATCTTCGGCAGGTTTCTCCAAAGATTCGAATTTTCTAGCAATGACGATCGGAGAAGTCTCGCTCTACAGAAGAGCGGTAAAATTTTACTATCGCGAATTGTTTAGAGGTCATCGGTGTAAAATTTTCAAAAAATCGTTTTGTTGGAAGCACTTTAAAAAAATCCTTGGAAACTTAAAAAATTTTACAATGCTCTTTGTTTAAACAATTGCGATCGGCATTTTTTCTCTGCCACGGCTTATCTTCGACAGGCTGTCTGCGGCCGACCAAATTCGCGAGCGAACGAGATCGACCGGGTCTCACTCCGCGAAAGAGTGGTAAAATTTTATTATTACTAAATTATTACTAATTACGCTAAAAAAAATCGTTTAGCATGTTTTCTCTCTGCCGGAATTCATCTTCGGCAGGTTTCTCCAAAGATCGAATTTTCTAGCAATGACGATCGGAGAAGTCTCGCTCTACAGAAGAGCGGTAAAATTTTACTATCGCGAATTGTTTAGAGGTCATCGGTGTAAAATTTTTGAAAAATCGTTTTGTTGGAAGCACTTTAAAAAAATCCTTGGAAACTTAAACAATTTTACAATGCTCTTTGTTTAAACAATTGCGATCGGCATTTTTTTCTCTGCCATGGCTTATCTTCGGCAGGTTGTCTGCGGCCGACCAAATTCGCGAGCGAATGAGATCGACCGGGTCTCACTCTGCGAAAGAGTGGTAAAATTTTATTATTACTAAATTATTACTAATTATGCAAAAAAAAATACGTTTTGCATTTTTCCTCTGCCGGAATTCATCTTCGGCAGGTTTCTCCAAAGATCGAATTTTCTAGCAATGACGATCGGAGAAGTCTCGCTCTACAGAAGAGCCGTAAAATTTTACTATCGCGAATTGTTTAGAGGTCATCGGTGTAAAATTTTCACAAAATCGTTTTGTTTGAAACACTTTTAAGAAATCCTTGGAACCTTAAAAATTATGATGCATATTCCTTTGTAGCTGAAAAAAAACCATTATAAAGTGGTTTTGGACCTATTTTTTAAGGAAGTCTCCGCCGCTGAAAACCGTCTTTGGCGATCTCTCATGCCGGTAGGCGCAGTTCTGAACTCTTGTAAGCCTATTGTGGGAACGAAATGACCGACTAAAAATAGTTTTATTTTCGACCAATAGGTGGCATTAGGGGGCGTCCATTAATTACGTGAGGCGTTTAGGGGGGGGGGGGGGGGGTCGAGCGAAATGTCACCCAATCTCACGTGGAGGAGAGGGGGGCTTCGGCAAATATCACGTACTTTTAGTAATTTTAGTAATTTTAGTAATCATGTAATTTTTATCACGTAGGGAGAGTCTCCCTACTACTTTACATGGTGGAGTAAATGGTACTACAACCGCAGTTACTTCTACTACAATTTATTTTCCATGAACGTATGCATTTTGAAAAATCTCACGTGAGATTAGGGGAGGGGGGAGGGGGTCGAGCAAAATCTCACGACATCTCACCAGGGGAAGAGGGGGGGGGGGGGTCGAAAATCGCCAAAATCACCTCACGTAATTAATGGATGCCCCCTTAGATTACGGGAAAAAAAACTTGTTCAGCTGTAGCGTCTTTGAAACCGTTGGCTTCAAACACGTTTTTTTCAAAACCATGTTTTTGATATCGGGACGGAGCAAAACTCAAACAATGTTCGACCAATCGACTTGAAATTTTAACTGTAGTTTCTTAGATTGCTCTACCAGTCAAGGACGAGCGCTTTTTTTGATTGACTGAAAATTGTCAAAAATATATCACTTTTTATACCCAACCCCAACAAATTAAAGAAACAAAAAATTTCTTCACTTTTTAAAGTGTTTTTTGAAAGGCTGTATCAATGTTAAAAATAGTCGTATCAAGATGAAAAAGAAAAACATTATTAAGCTTCAAGTCTATAGTTTGAGATCCTTTGGCAAAATAATTTTGTGAGCTACGGTTATCGCGTAGCTCACAATCATAAGAGTAGCGAGAAAATTATTTTTCCAATTTTATTTTTCAAGGGATTTTTTACAGTTAAATCAATGCATAGGTCCGTTAGCTTGTTTATTCAGTTCCAATTTGGTTTTTTTGTGGTCTCTCTACGTCAACTTTTTGCTGAGATACCCGACTTGTAATAAAAAATGTTCCTTTTGTGTTTGATCAATGATATCACAGCAACCAATGATCGCACAGGAAATTATTGGGCAGCCTTAAGAAAGTTGAATCAACTTCGTACAAGACGCTTTCGTTGATTTTTGAGAAAAAAAATTATTTTTCACCATTAACAGTAGTTTGAAAAATAGGACAAAAAATGACATTTTATGGTTTTTTAGTAAATCTACTACTCCATTACAAATATTGGTAGAAAGACTAATGTCACCACGTTTATTTTTCAGCTTAATGTACCCCCAATAGCCGTGTAAATTTTCAAATTGATCCACCGACCCGTTTTTCCGGACCGATCGATCAAATTGTTACAAAAGAATTAAAGGATCAAGTGTTCCTAAACATCGTGTAATCATGATCAAAATGAAAACACCCATTTTTTTCGACTATTTTTAGAACTTTGCAGTAATTGCTTGTTAAATTTAAGAAAAAAAATTGAAAAATTAAAAAAAAATTCTAATCTGTTTAAATTTGTAACATTTTTCAGGAAACAATGGTGACTCGTTGTTGCCACGCTTCGGCTTTGGCGCACCATAATTTCACTCATCTTTAATTGCATTGATTAAAAGTTGATACCCCTAAGCGATATTCACTAGTCGATCTGAGAACTTGTATGCCATTAATTGTCAATATTTTCTGCGAAGGTTATTAGGGATACAAAAAACACTTTTTTCAAAAATGATCTCTCGTTTAGAAGGAGATACCAATGAACAATTTTTTCAAAAACTAATCTTTTTTTGGTCAATTTTTTCTACGTTTTGGTAAACAAAATTAATCTAATGTTTTTGTAAACTCTCATTTTTTTTTCAATTTTTTATCATGCCTAGTTTTGAAAAAAAGATTTTTTTCCATAACCCTAATAACCTTCGTAGAAAATATTGAGAATTAATTGCATAAATGTTCTCAGATCGACTATTAAATACAGCTTGGGAGTATCAATTTTAATTGATGCAATTAAAGACGAGTGAAATTAAAGAGCGCAAAGGGCGAATCGTGTAAAAAATGAGTCAGTATTGTTTCCTGAAATATTTTACAAATTAAAAAAAATGTCCATCTCTCGAATTTTGTTCTTATATTTAACAAGCAACTAGTGCCAAGTTGTGAAAAAAGTCGAAGAAAATTAGTATTTTTATTTTGATGATGATTACAAGATGTTTAGGAATAATACACTTGTTCCTTTAATTGTTTTGTAAAACTTCGATTAACTTTTGATGGAAAACGGTTCGATGAATCAATTTGCAGACTAACAGGGGTATTGGGGGTCACATTAGTCTTTGCATCAATATTTGTAACGTAGTGGTAGATTTACTGAAAATCCAGAAAAAAGTCATTTTTTGTCCTTTACCAAATAACGGTTAAGGGTGAAAAAAATCACAAAAACCAACGGGAGGGGCTGGCAAGAAATTCATTCGACTTTTCAAAGCTGCCCTCTAATTCCCGTTGCGATAATTGGTTGCTGAGATATCGATAATCAAAGACAAAAGGATCTTTTTTCATTCGAAGTCGGATATCTCAGCAAAAAAATTGACGTAGAGAGATAAAAACCAAATTAAAGCTGTATAAACAAGCTAACTGACCTATACATTGAGTTAACTGAAACAAAATTCCTTAGTCCGATGACCCCTGAAAAAAAAACAAATTTAGAATTTTTTCTCCCGGTATTTCTTATGATTGCGCGATAGCCGTAGATCACAATTTTTTTGCCGAAAGAACTCGAAACTATGATCTTGAAGCTTCAAAAGGCTTTTTTCATCTCGATGCGACAATTTTTCACATAGACACAGCGCATAAATCAAACTAAACAAACAGACCTAAACAAACCCTAAAAAATGAAGAAATTTTGTTCCTGTAATTTTTGGAGTCGTATATAAAAAATTATGGTTCAAAAAACGAACTTTTTTTTAACTCGTCTCTTTTCTTTAATTATTTTAAAGTTTCCCCTCATTTAACTGCTAAAACTAACGTAATAAACGAAAATATTTTACTCTTAGTTCCACGATTAAATTGACGATAGTTTACTGCGTTCCACGGAGAGGGTATGAGGTTGAAGTTTGCAACGTTGGAACGTAATAAAAATAAAAATTTGTTAAGTCCTTTTTTATATTTCGGCAACCTTTGCTTACAATAATCCTCCAACCATTTTTCAAGATTGTTGAAAAAAATCGTCACCGTGTACTCCCATCTAAGGGGTCACACCACTGTAGAATCTTAAAAAAATTGTTTTTTTTTTACTTGACTTAAACGATGCTTTGAACCAATTATAATAAGGGGAAAGAGTTTGGCACCTGTAAAACAAGATCCGCAGGCCCGTATGGGTCTGCGGTGGCAGTGGCTGACCCGTGTGCGAGACATCGACCGTTTTTCTCGAAACACAATTTTCAAAACGGCACGCAGCATAGCTCCAACAATTTTCATCATTTTCACTCTCAATTTTGGGTACATGTTTAAAATAACATTCCGAAGAGAAATAAGTACGGGCTTTTGTATGAGTTAGTTATAACATTAGTTATTACCGAATGATTGTCCTTTTTTTCTGTCGAAAATTAAGTTTTTAGTTTAATGCTTGCCAATTACACAAAAATTAATATTTTCACAATTCTCTACGTATTTCTCTAGCTATACTCGTGTAAATTAATAGATTTTTTAAAATTTTATTCTAAAATCAAATTTGCGTCAGCTATACTGCGTGCCGCAGAGCGTCTCAAATTCAACATGCCTCGCCAGAATGGCTCCAGCGTCACCTTTTGGCATAATTGTTTAATATAAATTTCATTTTGTTCACTTGAAAGATATGGCTAATAACATCCTTGAATATTAATATTCTCTTATTCCTCCTTCTACAAAAAAAAATCGCGAAATATCACTCAATTTTGGACGTTTACAGTGGTGTAAGCTCTTATGGTAAAACGAGCGTGCGCTCTTGATTTCTATCGATTTTGTTCAAATTTAAACCAGACATTGTTCATATTATTATGCAAGTTTGAGTGAAATTTCAGAACAGTTGACTATTTAGATTGGGAGATAATGGATTTTTTAATTGCAACTTTTAACACTGCAGGGTCTGCATAGGCCGAAAGTCAGGTCACATAATTCGGCGTACCATTCTATTGTGTTTATGGATTTTGAAAAAAAAAAATATGATTATATAACAAACTAGTTAGGGAACGAGTGGAAAAGTTTGAATTGTCTTCACTATTCAGTTTTTCTAAAGACGTTCAGTAACGACAGAATAACTCTCGGTAAAAAATATTTATCCCCTATAATAAGAAGACATTATGCAACACCGCAGAACAGCATTGTTCAATATTTCGATAAAAAAGATAATTATTGTGTTCCTAAAGTTAAACACATTTAACGTGAAGAAAAAGATTTGCGTTCTAAACATTAATATTTCATATTGTTTATGTTATTGCATTGTGTCTTCTCATAGAGGACAAATATTTTTCACGGAAAATTACTCTGTCTAAATTTCAATACAGACCCTAGAGTGTTAAAAGTTACAATTTCAAAATCCATTATCTCCGAATCTAAATAGTCGACTGACCTGCCATTTCACTGAAACATGCATAATGATACGAATAATGTCTGGTTAAAATTTGAACAAAATTTATAAAAATCGAGAGTGCACGCTTGTTCTACCTTAACGCGTTCAACCATTGACCATTCAATTCTGTTGCCCTGGAGGTTTGGACCCGGCGACTCTGAGTATGAGATGATGGTAGCCGTAAACATTGAGATGCAAGAAGGACGTTGCGTCCTCGCCCTTTGTTTTGAAACGTACATACGTAAGCGAAAGACCTTGCATAGATTGGTGGTGCGATCCATGGTGAGATATTGTTTCTGAGCGAAGCCGAAGGGTTCAACAAGTTCCTTGAGGTCAGCCTCGCTGGTGCTCTCGCAGAGATTGGAGACAGCGGTGATATCCGGGCGGATACTGGAACTGTATACTGTGGCCGCAACAATTGATGCGGTTTCTCATCCTCGGCAGTACGTACTTGATGCCCTGGATAAATCCGATGGTCCATCTAGATGGTAAATCGATGCTACATTAGTTCTGTTTTCTACATGATAGCCCAGGTACCGTACCTACCATGTGTATGCGTACGTTATCGGTACCAGTTTAGTATGGTGAGGATACGGAACCGGTATATTTTACTATTGCACAGTGTACCAGTACCATGCTAGTAACACATACATTTGCGTGTAGTGGTGTACTACCGTACAGGTTCACCGAGGGTCTTCTATCTTTGTACATCATACCAATAGTACTCTCGGTCATCAGGGTGAAGCTATCGAGGAATCGCCAAAGGTCCACAAATAATCCGTGTTTGAGATGTGACAGTTTTGCGTTCGTAGGCAAAGGGTGTTGAACTTTCGTGCATAATTTTGGTCGCACACTGATCAGGAAATCGAGGATTTCGAGGGGTAATGGAAATGGCTACGGATCATCGAAAAATATGCTATCTGCGATTTTTTCACGAATAAATACCGAGGTATTTCTGCGAAGAGCAAATAAGCTTGAGTTTTTTGCACCGTTGGAGCCGTTGGCTGTTTGACACATCGGCGAGCGAGAAAACAATGCGAGGGAAGATCGTGGCAAATTGCAAAGAACGTAAATTGAGGTTATAGCACGTACGTACCTTGACTTCCGGTGTTTTCTCCTTCGACTTCTCGCTGTCACTGTGTTCCTCGATCTTCTTCATGTAATCGGCCGCTGCGGTTTTCTCGTAGATTATTTCTTTGTCGTCGGTGGTGTGCCGGCGTCCTGATGCGTTCTTCACAGCAAAAAAAACTCACCAAAACGCGACGAAAACAAACTTCACTCGATCACACACACTATTTACATTCTATCACACACATCGTATGAAATATATTTCGAACGAATGTTCGAGGTTATGGCCGGAGGTTATGGCTCCGGCTTTCGACCTGTCAAAAAATAAATTGTTCCGGGAGGAGGCGAGCGCGGTCGGTAAACACAGGACGAAGCGAGCTGCGCGCCGCCAGTGAGAAAACGGATGCACTGAACGCTCGCTCCGGTACATGATATTTTGAGCTTTGTTGGTACATTTTTGCTAAATTGATGTAAAAATTTCAAAATGCTTTTTCTCCGCCATTTGTTCATGAAAACAGGTGAAACGAAGCTCAAAATGTGTGCTCTTTCACTGTCGAGAGCATGATTCGCGCCAAATTAACGAAAATGCGATGCAATGGTTAATAATTCACAGTTTTTCGCATGGTAACCACAAACTGCAAATTTTTTTTCGAAATTTTGGAAAATTTTGCGAATCATGCTCTCGGAGCAAGCATCCTGCATGCACACAACAAATTTCAATCCAATTGGTTGATCCGTTTGGGAGAATTCCCATTTCAAAATTTCGATGCGGTCGGAGGCATGTGGCACATGGCCTTAATACATAAAAATGTAGTCTTTAATCGTTCGATTTTTTTTTCGAAAAAAATGGCCGTTTTATAGCCAAAAAATGGCCGTTTTTTTTCGTTAAAATCGAACCATTAACTTTGATTGTCCGCCATTTTGTGAAAAATGAATATTTTTAAAAATCCTTCGATTGAAGACTAGTTTATACTTATATTTGACTAAATCCATGCGCATTTTTTTCAGATGATCCACTTCGCCGCAATGTTGGTCACCGCAAACCGTGTATATAAAAACATTATTTCATTGACGGCCATTTGCCACTAAACAATGTAGTATTTTTCAATAAAAAAATTACTGAAAGTTCTTCAAGATGTGTTCTTTAAGATGGTATATTGATCGATTAAAAAAGTTTTGTAGTTTTCTTTAAAAAAATTCATGAAAAAGGCCTTTTTGCGCTACAAGTGGGGGTAACGCATTAAGTAGATTTTCGGTTCGCGCTACGCTTACGAGAAACGAGCGCGCGTGCGGCTTCTAGCGGTTACTTCGAGAACTACGGGTTTCCTTACACCTATCATTTCGGTGGCGCTCGGCCATAACTTGGTTGAATTTTTTCAACCAAATGCGCAAGAAATACATTTTATTTTCACATAATTTTGTAACCAATTCAGACATTTGCTTAATATTTTTCAATCAAAATAAAATATTAATATTTTAACGAATAATGGACTTGAAAATCAATATCGGATATGGTGAAAAAAATAACATATTTACTCAATAGAAATTTTATCTGAATCAAACGCGCGAAATTCAATTTTTCTTGTATACTCGAATCAACAATATTCATGTTATGAATTGAAACGCTTTTTTGTTCGTTGCAGAAAATGAATTCAAAACTACATAATTTGTTCGCGATAATTTTTTATATAGTTTCAATAATATATTGTTCTCGGCTAAGAATATATCTTTTGAATGAAAAAAAAAAAACTTAAATTTTACCATGTCATTAAAGTCAATAGCTTTTTGTTTAGGCTAATAAATCCGATTATTTACACCAACAATTTTACAATTGCATCAACGAAATTTCATTCAATAACACCAATGATATTGGATCAGTGATTGTATTGTCTCAGTGCAGAAGCCGTGCGCGCTTCAGGGTACCCCCCTGGGCAAAGCGGACATTTCTTAAAGTTTTCAAATTGGTTTCATTCTCTTGTATTTTAAAGATTTACTGGAAATGTGTATGTAATATTAGACTACGATAAATTTAACACCCGATAGCAAAAAAATTGTTTGATTTTGATATTTTATAACTGCTTTTTTATTTTCTTCAAAGTGACCATTTTGGGCTCCCTTCCCCTATACAGATTCACGCTATGTATCTATATCATGAGAATTCCCCGGCGAAACATCTCCATTCGTCGTTCAATTTGTTTCCGATAAAGGGAACTCCCGTAGCCGGAAACTCTATACGCGTAATGAATCCATCACCCGCGACTGCGTTGTTCGTCCGTACGGATGGGCTCGTTAGAAGGCTTCTAATGATCCGTGCTCGTACGCGCAATTTTCAAAACATTGTATTCATTTTCATCTCTTTTTTCCCAACCTCGTAATTCTCCCGCGGGGCTTTTCGTTCTTCGGTAAAATCGCGTTTTTCGATTTCTCCACGTACTCGCGATTTTTTTTTCGGTATCCGCGCGTTTCGATAATTTCATCTCGAAATTCCTCTCTTCGTATTTACACCAGCTCTACGTCCGGGAGGCCGCGCTCGAGTATTTTTATTCGAGGGGGCAAAATGTTGAGCATGATCCCGCGCGTAATGAAGTAATATCGGATTACAGAAGGGAAAAAATACAAATTTCGGAATTCTCTGAATATTTTCGCGTGCAAACAACAGCTCGACGGACTTCATTTCGATATTAACGCTCAAGCGTATTCCGTGGACACGCGCGAGCACGCGGGGAGTTTATTTCGTACGATCGTGCGGAACATACGTGGGCAGGAGGGAGGTACGATAAATAAGCCAGATATGCAGAGACCGAGAGGGATTCCGCCGGAATTTCCGGCAAAACGATCGCAAATTAATTCAATGTAAATTATTTTATTTTGAACCGCGTTTTTATGAAGTGGATTAAACCAGTGCGCTACGCTCGTGAAATCAAATGAGGTATGCGTTATCAACGGACGAAAAACAAAACGGCTGCTTTCGTCGAGCAAATACGCGCGGAATGTACTTTATTTCCCATTTGCATCGGCTGCTGTTTGAACGAATAAAAGTAGGCAAATAATTGAACGATACGAGACTGGGAATTTTTTCGTAATCGAAATATACTTTCTCCATGTATATGCTATTGATATTATGAAATTGCAGGGTTCGTATGGATTTTCGTTTTTTGCGGATGAAATTATGCTGTGATCATATCCAGTATTTTTATAAATTATGCCTGTCTGCCGGAGAGAAAGTAGCGTGGAAACTGCTGGAGTTTTTTTTTCTGAACCTTTGGTATGTGAAAATAAACGCTTCGGGAATTTTTCCGCATATTTTTTCGTCTATATAATTCTGCACTCGTCGAGTAGAACTTGCGAAAACGATATTTTCCTTTTGAGGGGGAGATACCTTTAGCGAGGAAAAAAATTGCTGATATTCATCATTTTTTGTTGAACGAAAAGATTTCTCCACCATTTTTGAGACTTCGGGTATGGTTTATCACCACTTTTGGCTGTTACGTGGTATTTTTTTATTTTTTTTAAGGGGTTACATGCAGTTAAAATTTACGAAAAATCGATTTTTTTATTTTATTTTCGTAATGTACATATATTTAAGAGGAGGGTAGGGGTTTCAGCGTGAAAAAAAAACACTTTTTTGCGATTTTTTTCATCTATATGTATAGAGTAAATTTATTAAAACCTTTTGTACATTGTTAAGTGTAATTTCAAGAACATTCCGTGAAATTTGTATGCGAAAATATCCACAAACAAGCCGGTGCCGCGTTTTTCTCGAAACCACTTTTTCAAAGTCCATGTTCACTGCCATTTGAAAACTACATGACCGATTTATTTCAAACTTGTTACACACTTTCTACATATAAAATACCTCCCCCCAACGGTTAGTTTGAGATTTTTTTTACATTGAGGGGGTTTTCCACCTCCTAAATGGCGAAATTTTTCGTGAAAAATAGCACTTTTCACTTTACACGACCACCAAAAATTTAGAAATGAAAAAAAATTATCAAATACCGTTGGGGGAGGATTTGATGATACTTTGACTAAATTTTAATGGTACTTGATTTCAGATAATTTCTACCTGAGATACAGTGAACACTGCAAATCGTGTTTTTCCAAAGGCGTTCTTGGAAAAGCTTTGTCACCGGCTTGTTTGTGGATATTTTCGCGTACAAATTTCACGGAATGTTCTTGAAATGACACTTAACAATGTACAAAAGGTTTCAATAAATTTACTCTATCCATATAGATGAAAAAATTCGCAAAAAAGTGTTTTTTTTTTCACGCTGAAACCCTCCTCTTAAGTACACACACACAGAAAATGTCTTGTCAATCCGGCGAATATACTCGAAGTTACACGCACATTTGTAATGACGCCTCAGAGCATTCGAAAGTTCCTTTTGAAACTTTAAACGCGTTTTTTTCTCAAAACTGCTTTTTTTTAAGTCGGTGAGCAAGATTTTTCGAAAACGACTGAACCGATCAGTGTCAAATTTTAACACCATTTTTTCAAGTATATTTTTTAGTAATTAATCGAAGGTTTTTTCCAACCAATAAATATTTTCCATTTTATAAACAATTTAAGGCTTGAATTTTTGTCAAAAATTATTATTTTGCTGATTCCTTCGATCAATTATAAGATGATCCATTATATTGACGAAATATTTTTGGTTTTTTCATTTTAGATGATCCAGTCCAGAGATATCGTGCTCACCGCAAGACGCCTTTTTAGGTGCTCCCGGAGATCAGCTATAGCTGCTTTCTAAATAATTATTTTTACAAATAAAAAATGTTAAAATACATTTAAAAGTTACCATAATATGTGTACAAATGTTTACGTTAATAGATTCAAAGGTCTTCTCAAGAAATTTTTTTGAAAAATCGATTTTTTGGGTCTCCTGACTGTATATGATCCCTTAAGGGGTTGAGCTACTGTGACGACCGGAAAATCAAGGTAATCCCAAAAAATTAATTTTTAAGGAATAAATAACATGATTGAAAAATCGCTTAGACATTTATTTGTGTATAGATTAACAAAGTTGTGTACCAAATTTCATACATTTTTAACAATAATTGAAGAAATTCTATACTCTATACTATCTCATGAAGAACTTGTGAACAGGAAGGGCTCAATGGTGTACTTGATTTTGGCCACCCGGATGAACTAAAACAAAAACAAACGAGTTTTTTCTCAACATAGATAATATTGGCTAGGACTTGACCGACCTTTTTTTCTTATCGTGTTCCAATCATCAAAGAAAACATTATCAATGTTCTTTCCGATTTTTCGAGGAAAAATTACAACATTATTGCTGATAAGTAATGAAAAAAATATTAATAAGAACCACGTCGGTCAACACTAAACTAATATTACACTAAGTGTATCAAATTTCAAGCCAATCCGTTCATTAGATGTTGAGAAATCGTGTACACTGTTTTGAAAAACATGATGTCGAGAAAAACGCGTTTAAAGTTTTACCACCAGTTCTATCGTTGTAATCATAAGTTTACCTTCATTCCTGCACCATATGTTGGACCTTCTCCTTTAAGGGGTCTCCTCACTTTAGACATTTAAAAAAATATTATTACTATTATTAAAAATATATTAAAAATATTATTAATATTAAATAATATTTTTTTAAATATATTTAAATAAATATTATTTATTTAAGTCACGATTTGTAGACGAAAATGGTAGTTAAAAAATGTCTTAAAAAATTGTAGATCTGCGCTGTTGATGGAATCTCGGAGATGGATCATCCGAAACGAAAAAAAACAAACGGTTTTAAATTCAGTATATTAATGGCTATAGCGCATATCATACGATTTTTGATATATGCAAAAATAACAAAATGGCGGACATTTTTCGAAAAAAACAACAACAAAAACGTGTTTTTTTCACCGTTTTTGGCAAAAAAATATAGAAAACGTCAAAATTTAAAAAAAATCCTTCATATGCGCTATAGCTATAGTTGTGAAGAATATTAAAATTTTGAAAAACGTTGTTTCGAGAAAAATGCGTTTAAAGTTTGTTTGGGTTACATAAATACGTAACATTAAAAAAAAATGTATTTCGAAAGTGTATTCATTAAGTGTAACAACTTTTGTTTCAATATCTTTAATATAAACCTATCAAAAGTATTCATTTTCACCTCAGCATAACCCGTTAATATCTTCAATATCTTTTAATATCTTTATTATCTCTCAATATATTTAACTCAATATCGTTTTTCAACTTATTCTAAACCTTTAATATCTCTCGATATCGTCCAACGTTTACTTAATATCTTTAACGTCTCTCAACATCTTTCCATATTTTTCACCGTTAAAAAAAACTTCGTAAAAGAAAGACAACAAACAAGGACATTCCTCAGCCGCGAACTCAAAAAATCCTGCTCAAAGGCCCTAAAATCGCAACGTACAAATAAACGTCCGCGTGTGTTGCAGACATCGATTTCGAAGCACCACGTTGACAATCTAGTTTTCCCCTCTAGAGCTTACGAGTCTCCGTTATCTAGGCCCGTGAAAAATAATGCTTCGAAACTGGGAAACTCGGGCGAAGGGTGGACGGGTGTCAGGAGGAGGGAATCACGAAACCAAGAGGCTCAAGTGCAAAAAGGCTCTTCCAGGGGGTTGCATCGACGACAGGACTGATGAATGTCGACCACGTGAAGCGGTACGCGCGCCTCTCCAGAGCGGTTGAATGCAATATAGGAGTGCAACACGAGGAATGAAAAAAGATGTGAAAGCCCAAAGAGGGAGGCTGCATAATTTCGGAAAACGAGAAGGTTGGGCAACATCTATCTGGCTGGATCCTCCACGTTGGTCTCTCTCTCTCTCTCTCTCTCTCTCTCTCTCTCTCTCTCTCTCTCTCTCTCTCTCTCTCTGGCTCTCGTTCACGGTCCCAAAAGTGGAGAGGAATACTCAAAGGAACGGCTGCCCGCCGCAATAAATAAAGGGACAACCACTTATTCGTCTTCGAATATAACTTGGATGGTCTCCAAAAACCGTGACGATCGAACACCCGACTCTCTCTCTCTCTCTCTCTCCCTCTCTCTTTTTCAAGCACTTACAGCGTATTTCTCTCTGTAAAATCTTGAGAGGCACACAAACATACATAGAAAGAGTGAGGGCGAGAAAAGGAAAGAGTAACAGCTCATCTCGAGTGTAAAAATCGTCTCAAAATGACCTGACATTTTAATTTATTAATCAAACGTATTGTTTATTTTTGAAGTACGAATATTTTTATTTTAATATAGGGTAAGTTGGGTAGTTGGCCACAGTTTTTCCAAAGATCCGTCAAAATAAAAGTACAGACGATTCTTAACTTATCTTCATTCGTAATTAAACTTTGAACATTTAACTTCAAGATAATTTACGAAATTAAAACGAACTCGTATCAGATCAACCTTAAAATTACTATTTTTTTAAAATCACGATTGGTTATCGCTCCCTCAGTATCCGGGTGTGATGGCCATGGAAGTGGAGGTGAGAGCCAGTTACCCAGCATCATGCTCTCGGTTTTCACTTCGATTTTATGTTTTGGTCCATATTTTTTTCTTTTGGCCCCATCAACAACACATAATCGAAATCTGTATAATTTTTGTGTACCCAAAGTTGGCATACTATCCACCGAAGCCAGTCTTCGATAAGACGAGTTTCATAATAATTTTTTCCGCAACATTTTTTGTCGTACTTAAGGCGTTACCCCCACTTGTAGCGCAAAAAAGGCCTTTTTCATGATTTTTTTAAAGAAAACTACCAAACTTTTTTAATCGATCAAATACCATCTTAAAGAACACATCTTGAAGAACTTTCAGTTATTTTTTTATTGAAAAATATTACATTGTTTAGTGGCAAATGGCCGTCAATGAAATAATGTTTTTATATACACGGTTTGCGGTGACCAGCATTGCGGCGAAGTGGATCATCTGAAAAAAAATGCGGATGGATTTAGTCAAATATAAATATAAACTAGTCTTTAATCGAAGGATTTTAAAAAATATTCATTTTTCACAAAATGGCGGACAGTCAAAGTTAATGGTTCGATTTTAACGAAAAAAACGGCCGTTTTTTGGCTATAAAACGGTCATTTTTTTCGAAAAAAAAAATCGAACGATCAAAGACTACATTTTTATGTATTAAATAAGCCTGCAAAATTTCAAGAAGATCGGTTCATTAGTGTTCGAGTAATCTTGGTCACCGACTTCAGAAATGCCATTTTGAGAAAAACGCGTTTGACCGGCAGACTAGCCGGTCGTTTACACAACGGATTCTTCTCTTTCAACGCTCATATCTCAGTCAATTTTGTTCGGATCGACTTGAAATTTCCAGGACATATTCTCAGATACTTATATTTCAAAAAAATGCAATAAAAAAAATCGATTTTTTCAAAATCGCAAGTGGGGGTAACCCCTTAAGGGGAGAGTAGGGGTTGCAGCGTGAAAAAAAAAACACTTTTTTGCGATTTTTTTCATCTATATGGATAGAGTAAATTTATTGAAATCCTTTGAACATTGTTAAGTATCATTTCAAGAACATTCCGTGAAATTTGTACGCGAAAATATCCACAAACAAGCCGGTGACAAAGCTTTTCCATGAACGCCTTTGGAAAAACACGATTTGCAGTGTTCACTGTATCTCAGCTAGAAATTATCTGAAATCAAGTACCATTAAAATTTAGTCAAAGTATCATCAAATCCTCCCCAACGGTATAGGTACATGTAAAGTGAAAAGTGCTATTTTTCACGAAAAATTCCGCTATTTGAGGGTGGAAAACCCCCCCAATGTAAAACAAATCTCAATCTAACCGTTGGGGGGAGGTATTGTATATGTAGAAAGTGTGTACCAAGTTTGAAATAAATCGGTCATGTAGTTTTCAAATGGCAGTGAACACGGACTTTGAAAAAGTGGTTTCGAGAAAAACGCGGCACCGGCTTGTTTGTGGATATTTTCGCGTACAAATTTCACAGAATATTCTTGAAATGACACTTAACAATGTACAGAAGGTTTCAATAAATTTATTCTATCCATATAGATGAAAAAATTCGAAAAAAGTGTTTTTTTACGCTGAAACCCCTACCCTCCCCTTAAATTGTCTTTCATGAACTGTTCGTGAACTATTCAAGAAATACAAAAGTAACCATTAATTTACAAAATAAAATCATCACAATGTGAAACATGAAACCTTAAAAAAATTAGCAGTAAACAGTATAATTAAAAAGGATTATACTTACTTAATATTTTTTTGCCAAACTTTGCTCGTACACTTACACCTGCGCACGACCCCAAATAGGGTTTTACAATCGGCACAGTAACGGCCCACGACTGGTTGCCAGAGAACACACGATGGCGCGGTAATGGCTATACAAACGGGCCAGATCCGCACCATGCATGGTTGGTTATGGTAAACCATGAATGGCTGCGAAGACTTGGCCAACTATCATACGCCCATATTGGCCCAGCAACGGCTGCCGGATCTTCTGCCGGAAATGAAAAACAAAAAATTGACAAATTATGAATATAAAAATTCTAGTAGTATCTTTTTTGTTTTCTTACGCTTTACTTATGTCCATGTAAATAGAATAATTGCATTAAAAACCGCTTTCTGAATTGTTCAAGTTTTTGCCTTTCATCGGGATCGAACCTGCGCCTTTCGTTCTAGTGTCGAGCGCCCTACCCACTTAGCCATTCTAACACTTACAGAATCCATCGTTTGTTCGTTCCTTACTTTTATGCCGATAATTTTATTCGTGACATTAAAGTTTACCGATAATTTTTTCGGTCCATTTAGGCTGTAAAAATAACTCGCTCGTTTTGGGTGAAGTTCCGAAAAGCATACTCCTCTGATCGAGCTGAAATTTTGCAATGCAGTTCCTCTCATTATCCTAAGAGAAACCGTTAACGGATTTTTGACGACTAGCAATAGTTTTCGATATATCGCATTATAAAGTTTATTATTTCACCCCATACGAGTATATCTATATATCCGATAGACACCCCCCACTCCTCCGGCCGCGCTGCTTCCTGGCAAACAGTGCTCGCCCGTATGTGCATATCACTTGCCATGTGGGATGGTTTTGTTTGGGTTTATTTAATATAGTAGAAGCGCAGTACAATAGATAACTTTCAATATACGATATATCGAAAACTATTGCTAGTCGCCAATATCCTTTTAAAGGTTCTCTTAAAGTATTGAAAAGAAGGTTGATGCAAATTTTCAGCTTCATCAGTGGGATATGCTTTTCGAAACTTTATCCCTTGTTTTTACGTGTTACAGTTTAACGACCTGCATTTGCAAAACACCCAAAAACAAACCATCAATGGCTGGAATAGATCTGGCAAGCCGTTCATCCGCCTACGATACCCCAATGCTGATCGCCACATTATCGGTGCGATAGTATTGGCCCACGAATGGCTGGCATAGATCTGGCAAGCCATTCATCCGCCTACAGTACCCCAATGCTGGTCGACGAATCATTGGCCGATTATCAGCAAACCGTTTAATGGCTGAATGCTGGCATTTTTGTTACGACAGGCGACCCTATATGGGACGCGAAGTGAATTAAGCAGTAACAGGTGAAATCTAGTGCCCGGTTCTATGAAACATTTCTATTGGCCACCTCTCCCTTATGACCAACTCCCCCGAAATTAACTCAAGGTACAAACATGGAGGTTATGTGTGGAATAGAATACCTGATAAATGGCATAAACTGCAAAGCCTTGAAAGACATATTTTTTTCAACAAGATGGCGCAACCTGCCACACTGCACCAATGTGTAGTTGATGTCACAAATAATTATCGATGTACCTAAGTGATTGAAGACTGGCTGTGGAAGACTGGTTTAATTTAATTCTAGTTGGAATAATGAGTGAGTGAGTCATTCATTAATGCACTAGGACTAACTGTCCTCGGGCATGAAATACAAAATACAACAAAAAAACTAAATACAAAAAATACAGAGTACAAAGAAAACACAACATCCAAAAAATATACAAAATCAAATACAAGAGGTGAGATAAAACTTATAATACAAAGGTAATTTAACTTGTAAGTTCAGTTTATGTTGTATACCTATGATTAATATCCATAAAGGTGTTGTAAACTCGAGCAAATTTTCATTTATATTTAGTTAATTTCTCCGAAATAAAAAAAGTCCCACAACAGGGGCCAGGTGATCCAGGGGATCATCTTGTCCATAGCCTAGGGATCATCTTGAACCTGTGTAAGGATTTGAAAAAAGGAATTCTTTTATTGAAACCCTTATAAATTAAAATTTTGAGTATGCCAATCGTAAGATAGATAAATATGCCGGTACTGAACGCTTTCAGATCTTAATTATGTTGAATGTCTTTAAAATTACGAGCATTCTCCCCTAGGGGGATCATCTCGTACACCTTTCCCCTATAAAAAACGCTTAGCAAACATACCAAATTTCAACATTCTATATTTAAGGGGCCAGTCCACTTTGGAGTCACGAAAAAAGGCTATTTTCGCGATTTTTTTGAGGTTTTTATAAAAGATATGGATATAAAAGTTGTTGGGCTTGATAAAGAACGTCGTGAAATACATTAAAAAAATGTTTTCATTTATTTTTATTCATTTTTAAGTACAATAACTATAGTTAAACGTAACGCCCCAAAAATAGGTGGGCTAGGTAGCTCCATCACAACTCGGAACCGGCTTGTCTGAAACAAAAAAATCAAAGTCCATTAGATTCAGTATGATACCAGCTACAAAATTACCATCGGATATAAAGTTTTAAAAAAATAAAAAAATGGCAGATGAAAAACGAAAAAAGTAAAAAAAGAACGCTTTTTTTCGCAGTCGTTCGCAAAAAAAGAGTAAAAATCAAAATTTTTATAACTTCGAGGGTCATCTTGTTGCGAATCGTGTTTACAATATGTGGTTCAAATTTCAAGAGAATCGGTTTATTAGTTATAGAGATACGATGGAGCTAGATTTTGAAAAGGTTGTTTCGAGAAAAACGCGTTTGAAGCTTATGCTACGAAAAACTCTTACCTAAACTCAATCGGCAATTCCTGCACCGTACAAAATCCCTTCTGATTGCTCAACATCGTCGATTTCTTCAAGTCTTGCTTGCTGTCGATTTTTTGAAATTTTCAATCAAACATTTTTGGCCCACCAACGTAGAAACCTCCCTTAGTAGCAAGACATGCGGAAGCTACGAATATTCGTCCGAGGGAATAGATAGACATAGGGAACGAGATGGACGCACATATAGCCCACCTCAAAAGAAAGTGCATCCAAGCGAAAGATCTATCACGCCCACGCGCGCTACTTTCCGCTAATTGTAAGGGCGTGAATAATGCGCTTTGATGTAAAAATCTTTCTCGGGCTGAATAACGGATCACAAGAGAAGAGAAATAAAATTTGACAAAATTAGCAAGTAGAACATTTTTAGCCTCGTTTTAGTTTTAGTTTTAGAACAGAGTTAGCCTCGAAATGTTATTTCCCTCTCAAAGCTTCGCCTCTGAGTCTGTCGTTTCTCCGATGCAGTGGCTTCCTCGTGGATTAAGGCTTCGCGAGAGAAAACCGTTCCGTGGCAATTCCGGAGGAAAAAAAACGAATTTCCTAAACAAAGCTTCCTCCAGGAGGAAGCGAAAGTACGGGGACGAGTTGAAAGAAAAAAAAGGTGGGAAAAAATCGCGACAGAAACAGTAGACCGTGAACATGGGCTTCTGGCTATTCGCCACGGTCAATAGCCTGCCTGTTTGCCGCACAGTTGACACGTGAATCTCTCATCGAGCCTCTGCTGCGTGGATGCATCAACTACAAGTACCTACAGAAAATGGCTTCGCGTACGTGCGATTCAGCACGCAAAGTGACGCGAGTTGTGCGAGTTTTTTTCTACAAGCTTCATGTATATACGTTTATATACATAGAGCTTAATATACAGGGTGAGGCACATAAAGTGTTACAGAGCAATAGCACTGAAACTATTGATCAAATCCGAAAATGTTTCAGACAAAAGTTTCAATGTTCGAGAAGGCCGTCATACTGGACCACCCTATTTTTTTATCGGTGGAGGCGCTGAAGCTGCATCAAGGTCAACTTCACTTTCAAGGTCATTCAAGGTCATTCAAGGTCATTCAAGGTCAAATCTAAATATCCCGGATCACTACCAAATATTTGGTGGCGATCCGAGATATTTAGATTTGTATTTTATTTTAATAGTTGACCTTGAATTACCTTGAATGACTTTGACCGCCTAATGTTTTTTATGCGGCTTGAGGTGCTCCACAAGATGGTTGAAAAAAAATGTACCATTCCATTTAAAAGAGTGGAGTTGACCTTGGCGTAGTTTCAGCGCCTCCACTGATAAAAAAAATAGGGTCGTCCAGTATGACGGCCTTCTCGAACACTGAAACTTTTGTCTGAAACATTTTTTGGATTTGATCAATAGTTTGAGTGCTATTGCTCTGTAACACTTTATGTGCCTCACCCCGTGCATTGAGCTTTATGTACACTACCGGCGAAAAGTGTCCGGACAAAAGTTTAAAAGAGTGCCGGAACGGTTTTCTATGCCATTTCGCCGGTAGTTGACCTAGGCCACTTTAATAAACGGCATTTTAAAGAGAGATTTAGCTTCATTTTGGCGCTTTTCAAAAATATTTACGATTTTTTCTACAATTAGCACCCGGTTTTGAAAACGACCATTTTTCGTCGTCTTTTTGTTCCTTTTTGAGTGGACCCCGTTTGCAGTAAAACATTTTTTTACATATTTCTTCGACCAAAATCGTAAAGGGGGAAGCCTAAGCTTCAATTCCGTTTTTTTTACTTTTCTACGATTTTTTTTTCTCCATCAATATTGCGTTTTTTGTGAAAAAATAGATCATTTGAAAATTGCTCCGGAGTACGAAAACGATGAGATTTACAACAAAACTTCAAGATATCAAAAAAGTTGCATTGCTTCTTGTGAGTTCACGAGCATATTTTCAGATTTTTTTTCGAATTTTTTGAAAATCTGTTTCCGGTGAAAGCTCGATGGATCTGAATACCATAACAATAATATAATTAAATTCGGCGAGAGGAGGTTTCTTCGACGAGATCAAAGTTTAATATGTAATTAAAAATTTCAATGATATTATTGTTATGGTGTTCAGACCAATCGAGCTTTGACCGGAAATAGATGGAAAAAAAATTCGAAAAACAAATCTGAATAAATTCTCGTGAACTCACAAGAAGCAATGCAACTTTTTTGCTATCTTGAGGTTTTGGTGTAGATGTCATAGTTTTTGGCCTCCGGAGCAATTTTCAAATTATCTATTTTTTTACACAAAAACGAAATATTGTTGGGAAAAAAATCGTGGAAATTTTTTTTAAAAACGAAATTCAAGCTTCCCTCTTTATGATTTTGGCCGAAGATATGCGTAAACATTTTTTTAGAGCAAACGGCGTCCACTCGAAAAGGAACAAAAAGACATCAAAAAATGGGTGTTTTCCAAACCGGGTGCTAATTGTAAAAAAATGGTAAATTTTTTTTAAAAAAGTCAAAATTAAGGTAAATCCTTTCTCTTTGAAATGCCGTTTATTAAATTGACCTAAGTCAACTATCGGCGAAATGGCATTGAAAACCGTTCCCGCACTCTTTTAAATTTTTGTCCGGAAACTTTTCGCCGGTAGTGTATAATTAATATATGTATATTTATTGATTTCTTTATGTCTTTATGTCTTCTTTCTTTATATCTTTTATTTCTTTTTGTCTTTATGTATATATTAATATATCTATATAATAAGCTTTATGTATATACTGTTGTTTATGTACGTACGTACAATAGGGTGGCACAATATTGATCTCTATTTTTTTCCTTTTTCTCACCAACCAATTATCTTCTTTGAAGAGAAAAAAAGGTTATCGCGGAAGCTGTGAGCGGTCACCAAATATTTAGAGGTCGCTCAAGCCTCCCGAAAATTCAAATTTTCATTTAAAAATCATTTTTTTGTCCAGTTCTCACCCATGAATGTTACGCTTTATAATTTTTTAATTAACCCCGTGAAAGCTCTAGCCGGCCAATTAATATTTAGTGGTCGCTCAAGGTTTTCGAAATTCAGAATTTCCGCCACGCAATAAATCTCGCATGCACTATAAGTCCTTGTAGCGTAAAAACAAAATAAACCACGAAGTGTTACATTTTCTGAATTATTTATTATAATAATTTGTAACAAACGCCAATTGGACGATTTATGTTATTATGTATTATTATGTATTATTGTATTATGGCGTCGCTCGTCACAGAGTACAGCTAAGATCGGTCCGCAGTTTGACTAACGAGACCAACTGTGGGACGCATTACGATGAGCGGAAAATTACTGCCATTTCAGTTTTACGAATAAAACGACCTATAATTTTGTTTCCGTATAAGAGCTTCAAAGAATTATTTTATGAGAACAAAGATTATCATTCTTGGGTTAGAATCGTGAGGCGAATTTGACAAATCTGTTTCTAAAGAAAAAAGGTTTAATTGTTTTGAAAAATTTACGAAGCGTCAATTTTCGCGAAGTTAATAAAAAAAATTACAAAGCGTAAAATTCACGGGTGAGAAGTGGACGAAAAAAATCGATTTTTCAATGAAAATTTGAATTTTTGGTAGGCTGGAGCGACTTCTAAATATTTTTTGACCCCTCGCAGCTTTCGTGACAATTTTTTTTTCTTTAAAGAAGATAATTGGATGGTGAGACAAAGGAAAAAAATTGAGCTTGAAATTGTGCTACCCTAATGTACAGTGGGACAATTATGAGGTGGCCGTTTTTATTTCGCGATCCTCTTCGAAAGACAATGTAGCTCAATTTGTAACGAGTAGTATATGCCAGAAATAAAGAGCATTCTGAGAAAAAAAATCTATTTTGAATTCAGCAGGATGAAGATTATTAAGGGAGCACACTACTGTGACGGGCCGAAAAAGATATTTTTTCCGATTTTTTTTGCTCACTAGATTATTTATTCGGGATTTGGAAAAAAAAGTATGTTATTAAACATACATTGAACTTATCTCATGTAATTTTTTATTTAAAAAAAATGAAAATTAACAACGTTATTGAGGTATAATAGAGCGTCTGTATAAAAATTATGGTTCAACGGCCGGATCGATAACTTGACAATGGTTGGTCTGCAAAATAAAAATACAAAAGTTTTATTGTCTATCTTAATGTAGTTTTCAGTGCACGTATCCGCTTTTCGAATAAAAAAAATTCACAAAATGGCGGGTGTTCGGAAAAAAGTGTATCTTGGGCCAAATTTTCACTTATATTCAGGGGCTTAAAAATACTATATTTAAAAAAACGGACACGTACAACGATAGGTAATGCAATTACGGATTTTTTTTTCAAATTCAAAATCGCACAATTATAGCTAGACTTATGATTCGGGCCAGGTCGAGAAAAATCAATTCGAAAAAAAATGCAGTCGAATGTTTTAGTATCCGTAAATCGTTGCGCTACCTACTCTCACTAACAGTCTGTAACTTGGTCAATTTTCAATATTTTAACTTGACATTTCTTCACATATTCTTGAATATGTATACTTTGAGAAAATGCAAAAAAACATCATTTTTTACCCTTCACAGTGGTGGCCCGCCTTAAATTACAGATACGAAAATCTGCTGAAAAACTTTTGTTCGTGTATCCCATCAACGAGGAAAAAATGCTCAAAGATACATTTTAAAGTGTTTAAATGGAGTTTAATTCCATTGAAGAAAAAATTATTCAAGCAGTGTTTCGTTTACGGAATTTAATTATCTTTTTTTTTGCTGCACTTCAAATAAAATTTCGATTTTTTACCGGAACGCTCAGTTTTTTCTGGCAAATACTACCCATCGCAAAAATGTGCTCTATTTTTGTTTAAGGGGAGATATACACCTAGAAGCTGGAAAAAGGTCATTTTTGTGAATTTTTTCAAGGAAACCTATTTGACATTTCGGATTGGGGTTTTAATGATCTAAAAGTATATGCATTCAAAAATATGTTTAATTTTCTTTATTCAAAAATATCAAAAATATACAAGGATATCGTATGATCCTTGGAGCGTCGTAAAAAAAATCTGTGTATACGGTACCCACTGGCGTTTCTTCAAAAATCATCTGAAAAAAAAACCAAAAAGATTATTAAATTAGATACTATAATCTAGTGCTTGTCATAGCCGATTTTGAAAATATCGATTTATGACAAAATGGCGGACGTAGCATAAATAGTGATTTTTGGGCCAAAAATTAGTTATTATTTTGCCTATAAAACAAAAACTAAGTAACGGAAATAAAATCCTATGACTAGTACTAGATAATGGTGTATAGAATAACCACAAAAAACCTCAAGGCAATCGGTTCATTGGTTTTCGAGAAAATTTGGGTACCAATTAGAAAAACGTGGTTTTGAGAAAAACGCGTTTGAAAATTTGGGAATGAATAAGTCATGAAATTTGTCAACTTACATCGAATCATCGATACCAGGCCCATAGTGTAGGTCTTTTACGGTCGACGGAATGTTCATAGCTTCGAAATCCTCGACCTCGACCATCTAGGTGTATATCTCTCCTTAAGACGACTTGAAAAACAAGAAAAAGAAATATTTTTCTTGGTGGCAAAATATCTGCGCAAAATACATGGTGACCTTATAATCGTCACCCTGTATAATCCATTTTATCAATACAAATAGATAGTAAACTAAATAGGGCAACTGTATACGTATCTATTTGTACGCAGTCACATTTTTATATATTTATATTGTTTATTTTATTCACACACACACACACACACACACATATATATATACACATGCGGATTTTATTGGACACTATTCGCAACAATGCGTGCGGAATGATGAAGCGCCCGCTATATAAATAATATATATATATACGTGTGTGTGTGTGTGTGTGTCACAGCCAGAGTAAAAATTGGAACGAGAGGCATGGTAGTGTCGCGTGGCTCTGCCATCTGTACCCGACATGTATGCAGCAACGTTGCATCGATACCGCCATCGTGCGAAATTTCCTCGATTCGCGCATATATTGAACGATCGAAATATCTCATTCGCGTATAAAATCCGGAAAAATATTCATCATACATTATTCATTGGTACTTTGACTACATACATTTTATTTCGAAATTCATTTAACAATAAATTATTCATGTTCATGGACGTTGTCGACGCATGGGTCGAAAATATACCATGATCTGAATGATAACTGCACTATGGGTGGATGAATCTGCAAAATTCAAGAATATTTTTAAAGTAAAAAAATTGTTATATTTTAAGTCCTAGGGGTTTTTTTCGGAATTTTCTAAATATAAAATACAAATAGAATGAAAAATGGCTTGCCGGACTGAAGGGAATATTTTTTCGGAGATTGAAAAAAACGAAAGAGATTAACAAATATTGAGGTGGGACACCACTGTGACAGGTCGAAAAAGCGATTTTTTTTTTCATTTCCTCAAATATTCATATTATTTTATATTAAATATACATATTATAGAATATATTTAAAAAAAAATCAAGTCAAAATATTGAAAATTGACCAAGTTACAGACGACTTAGTGAGAACAGGCAGCGATTTGCGAATATTCAAACTTTCATTCGCGTTTTTCCCGAAACGACTTTTCACGACCTGGCTGGAATAATAACTGTAGCCATAATTGTCCGATTTTCAATTTTAAAAACCAAAATTTCCGTAGTTGCAGTAGGTATCGTTGTATGTAGGCGTTTTTTTTTAATTAAAAACATTTTGAGCCCCCGAGTATAAATAAAAAGGACGCCAAAATTACATTTTTTTTAACGGCCGCCATTTTGTGAATCTTTTTCTTCGAAAAACGGCCACGGCCATCATGAAATTTTTCTTTTTCAGACCAACCATCATCAAATCGTCGATCCGGCCATTGGACCACATTATTTCTTTTTTATTTTTGAAGATAAAAAATTACACGATACAAATTCAATGTATGCTTGATGAAATTCCTTTTTTTCCATATTTCAAATAAATAATCGAGTAAACAAAAAAAATGTTTAAAACCCCCTCCTGGCAGCTCGTCACGGTAGTTAACTTCGCCCTTATAAAATTTACGATTTTTTTTCAAACTCGTGCAAATGCCCATAAAATCGAAATTGAATTTTTTTTTCAAATGCAGGTCCGTAATCCCTCGAATAGCACGTTCACTTTTTGTCCATAAACTCCCACTGTTTTCCCACTTGATTGACATTTAGATCCACTGCTCGGACCCCCATCAACGCAGCCTGTTTTTCACAGACCCGAAACTTCCTCCAAAACTAAGTTATCGAACAGTGAAAACTGCGTCAAAATCCGTCTACGGGTTTCCAAAATTCACCCAGAGCAAACAGGCCGTCTCTGCCTGCCAGAAACTTTATTTGAAACGTTAACATAGATGTTAATGTATGTAAAAGCGAACTTTGCGAACGTATATATCGAAGGTGTGATGAGGTGAACGAGCTCGGCAAAGCGAGCGTGACCGTGCCCCTCCGCTGCTATACATTTGTATACGCCATTGTATGTGAATAAATAGACGCTAATAAATTCGTCGGACTTTTGGAGCGTGTGATGCAAAACGGGCGCAGCATTGTGATATACCGAAAATTCCATGAGGTTTATGTACGATTTCGCGGAAATTTGGATAGCGATGGATAGGGTGACCGGAGCCGCGAAAGGCCAAAGAATTTCGCCCGATTGAACTTTCAAAACCGGATGTTATATATATATATATATATATATATATATATATATATATATATATATATATATATATATATATATATATATATATATATATATATGACATAAAATATTATAGAGATCTTATCGAGAATATATATCTATATATATATACGATATATATTTTTTCTATCTGCTTACATATATATATATATATACATATAATTGAATTTTTGGCAGGCTTGAGCGATCTCTAAATATTTCTTACCGCTCCTAGCTTTCGTGACAATTTTTTTTTTTTTTGTTTAAAGAATATAATTGGATGGTGAGAAAAAGGAAAAAAAAGAGCTTAAATTTGTGCCACCCTAATCTATATTTATATAGATTGGGGTGGTACAAATTTAAGCTCTATTTTTTTCCTTTTTCTCACCATGCAATGATGTTCTTCAAAGAAAAAAAATTTCACGACAGCGACGTACGGTCAAAAAAAAATTAGAGATCGCTCAAGCCTCCCAAAAATTCAAATTTTTATTAAAAAATCGAATTTTCTTTCCTTCACTTCTCCCCCACGAATTCCACGCTTTATAATTTTGAAATTAATCTCGCGAAAGCTCTAGCCCGTCAATGAATATTTAGTGTATTTAGTATATTCACTCATAAATTTGACGCTGCGTAAAAATTTCAAAACAATTAATCGATTTTCTGTAGAAAGAGATTTTTTAAATTTACCTCACACAACTAACCCAAGAATTATATTTGTTCTCACAAAATAATTCTTTAAAGCTCTTGTCCGTAAACAAAATTATAGGTCCCCCGTTTTATCGGGTTGGAAGTGTGAGGTAAATTTATACAATCCGTTTCTAAAGAAAAGAAGGATTGATTGTTTAGAACATTTTACAAAGTGTTGAATTTATGAGTGAGAAGAGAAAAAAAAAGTTCGCAAGAATTGGAAATTTCGAAGCTCTTGAGCGACCACTAAAAATTCATTTGCCGGCTAGGCTTTCACGAGCTTAATTAAAAAATTATAAAGCGTAAAATTCATGGTTGAGAAGTGAACAAAAAAAACGATTGTTTAAACGACAATTTGAATTTTTGGGAGGCTTGAGCGGCCTCTAAATATTTTTACACCGCTCGCAGCTTTCGCGACAATTTTTTTTTCTTTAAAGTAGATAATTGGATGGTGAGAAAAAAATGGAGCTCAAAATCGTGCCACCCTAATATATATATATATATATATATATATATATATATATATATATATATATATATATATCTATAAATATATATATATATATATATATATATATATATATATATATATATATATATGTATATATATTTACAAAATAAAAAACATTCCTCCCGAAATCCATACAGAACAGAAGTGTACTATTATTCAGCACACACATTCACCCACTCGAATGTACATAGGGAGATAATCGATTCGTATGTACTCTGCCGGATGTATGGAAGATTGATTCCTCGCTGGATCTCTCGCCGCTCGATCGAACACGCTTTTGCAATCTGAATCGAGAGCTTTGTTTGTTCGCTTTTCTTTTATCCTCGAAGCGCATGCCTACAAGGTTTTTCAAATGGAATATATCGTAGCTGAGGGAAAAAAGCAGAAAAACGGACTCGAATTGTATTTGAAGCGGAAGGTGGTAGGTGCTAAGCCTCAGACACGCAGTGAGCCATCGAAATACGATTATTGCGAATTTTAGTGACGTCGTGGAGCCCTATTGATCGAGTAGGATACAATAAATGTCTAAAAAATGTCTCTTAAATTTTTGGTAGCTGTGGGAATGTGGTTTATGGTTTATTAAACTGAATTTGTAAGTCGAAGTTAATATAAATATTGTATTTGTAGAAATGAAGTGATAAAAATATGAAAAATATTTGTACAATGAAATAGATTAAATGATTGTATTTTTTCAGTAAAGTTTGTAGAATTATGTTATTTTTCGGATAAAAGGTTTAGAATTATTCAATTGGTGGAATTGAAAGAATAGAACTCTTTTATTTCTAAAATTCAATAAATCGAACTATTTTATCTATGCAAAGAAATATCTCAATCTATTATATTACATTTATTGCATAAAATGAAGTTGACAGCCTATCGATTGACGAGAGAAGAAAATAAATTTTGAAAAAAATGTTCTAGAATTTCGGTGGCATAGGGAATGTTGCTTATAGTTTATTGAATCAAAGTTGTAGGATAAAATTAATAGGATAAATTTAATTGAATTATTATATTTATATTGAATTTATTATTGAATTTAAATTATGGAGATTTCATATGTATTTGTAAAATGAAATTGATGTATTTTTTTTTGAAGAAATATTTTTCGAATAAAATTTCTAGAATTATTCTTCTTACAGAATTAAATTATTTCTCCACTTAATTCTAATTAAAAGCTATGTAGAAAATTAACTTCCTAGAATTATTACATTGTACTTATTGAATAACTCAGATTTATTGCATAAAATAAAATTCATCCAAAAACAGATTCATCGCACAAAATAAAATCTCTACAATCATTATATTTCTACAACAAAATTCGTCGGGTTATTCTATTCACACAATAACATTTGCCAGCTCATTGCAGTAATCATGACTACAACATCGTGAAAAATACTTTAAAAAAAGCTGAAACTAACATCTATTATTTCCCTAATGCCTGCCCCATATATTTTGTCCAATGTTATAATTTCCGGATGTCACATCGAGGCACTCATATTTTTTTATCTCCATATGTATAAAAAGCCCTAGGACAGTCTGCTTTCCTCCGTATATTTCCTGGCACTTTGCACGCAACAGCATTAATTATATAAAAATATAATACAATACAAATATTTAAGCTACAATCAATCCACAAAATATTTATTTTTCATTTTTTACTTTTTAGAAGCTCTTATTTTTTCGGCGGATTATTCGAAAAGAGGCAAATTGTGCCAGTATCCACCTAATACGTAGAGTAAAATAAATGTTTCGATATTTCGCACTCGTATCCCCAGGGGATCATCACGTCAATCAATTGTTTTGCATCATCCGATAGCATAGGCGGTTATAAACATCGACCTGGCATCGCCGATTGATCGGGAGTAAACAATTTATATAAAAATTCCGCACTCGAAACTTCAAACGCGTTTTTCACAAAATGTCGTTTTTCAAAAAGGTGTCCACTCTCAAAGGAAGAGTTTTTAAGCTATGCGTTTCAAATTTTGACAAAACATTCTTCACGCCATTCTTTATCTTGCTGTGGAAGCTTTTTCCTTAATCTTCATTTCTTTAAACGAAAACCCGTCGAAAAAATAGGTTAAATTCGATTTTTTTTTCAAAACGCCGCCATTTTGTCAATTTTGATTTTTAAAAATCCTCCATAGCCGAATAGCGGCTTTCATACTGATTAATAACCGTTTTACAAATTCTGTTTCAAATAATGTTTACGGCCACAACCGTGTACACCGTGAAAACTCCTTTTTTCGAAGACATTTTCAATTGTTAAAAAAATGTAAAAAATAAATAAAAATAAGCGATAAAAATGGATTTTCTGTTCTTCATGAGTGCTTTGATTTTACATAAACAAATCAGACTGATTAGCGTATTTTAAGCATCGAAAAAAAAACCGCGATTTGTGAGTAGTTGTGAGTAATTTTTGTACCCAGCCGGCGATTTCTGAATTTATTTACCTTGCTTCCACACACGCTCGTAGAAAAAGGGAAGTGTTCCCACTACGGACGCCTAAAATGACGGACCCAACCAGCTGCCTCGTCACATGAATTTTAATTTTTGGCGTTCAATGAGCAGCCTGAACAAATGCAATTACGAAAATGTTGGTTTTTATAAATTGAAAATCGGACAATTGTGGCTAGTTATGATTCCGGCCAGGTCGAGGAAAGTCGGTTTGAAAAAAAAAAACGCAATAGCAAGTTTTAGTATCCGTTAATCGTTGCGCTACGTGCTCTTACTAAATCGTCTTTAATTTGGTCAATTTTCAATTTTGCAACTAGACCTTTTTTAATATATTTTTGAACATGTATACTTTGAGGAAATGCAAAAACATCAATTTTTTTATCCTTCACAGTGGTGTCCCACCTTAAATTACACCTACGAAAAAGTACTGAAAAACTTGTCTTCGTGTATTCCATCATAGAAGAAAAAATTATGAAAGATACATTTTATGTGTATAAATGAAATTTAATTCCATTGGAAAAAAATTCTTTAAGGGGCCACAGTAGAATTTAAAAAAAATCGATTTTTTCCCGCTAAAACGGTGCTTTATCATCATAAGAATAAGTGACTATTCGATTTATAGCAAGAACATTTTTTTTACCGACTTTGAGCGTAAAACGCATGCCCACCTCTGGCACGGCCATGAAGTACCTAAAACATTAAACGCGTTTTTCTCGAAACAGCTTTTTTCCAATTGGCGTGACAAATAACTTCAACAATTTTCACTCGATTTATTTCAAATTTAAAAGTTATGTTTCTAATTGCATTTCGCAGAGAAATACGTACAGAATTTCTGATTAATCGAAAAATTTTCATTTTATGAGCAGTTTTATACGAAATTTTTCACTGAAAATTCATTCAAATACTTACAACTTAATTCAAATGCCTACAACTTTTGAATAAAACAATATTTTTTTAAATTCCGTACGTACTTCTCTAGGTATTATAATGTCGATTGACGCGAATTTTTGTTTTTTATTCTAGGTAAAAAAATGTGGATGCCGAATGTCACGCCGCGGAGCGCATACAAAAAAAGATAACAAAAGAAAATATTAGTAGTCGGCCATTTTATATAGATTAATAGATGTGTAATTAATTTTATGAGTAAATCACTTTGTCAAACGAAAAAAAGTTGTTAAATTCGCACATGATTTTATACCCGTTACTGTGGCCAAACCCCTTAAGGCGTTACCCCCACTTGTAGCGCAAAAAAGGCCTTTTTCATGAATTTTTTTAAAGAAAACTACAAAAGTTTTTTAATCGATCAATATACCATCTTAAAGAACACATCTTGAAGAACTTTCAGTAATTTTTTTTATTGAAAAATATTACATTGTTTAGTGGCAAATGGCCGTCAATGAAATAATGTTTTTATATACACGATTTGCGGTGACCAACATTACGGCGAAGTGGATCATCTGAAAAAACAATGCGGATGGATTTAGTCAAATATAAGTATAAACTAGTCTTTAATCGAAGGATTTTAAAAAATATTCATTTTTCACAAAATGGCGGACAGTCAAAGTTAATGGTTCGATTTTAACAAAAAAAACGGCCGTTTTTTGGCTATAAAACGGCCATTTTTTTTCGAAAAAAAAATCGAACGATTAAAGACTACATTTTTATGTATTAAATAAGCCTGCAAAATTTCAAGAAGATCGGTTCATTAGTGTTCGAGTAATCTTGGTCACCGACTTCCGAAATGCCAGTTTGAGAAAAACGCGTTTAAAGTTTCAATTTCAGTTTACACGAAGAAAATATTTTTTTTTGTAAACTTACATAGAGTCATCTATTCCGGGCATAAAAAAAACTGCACTTCAAATTGCACTTCAAAAAAATGCAATAAAAAAATCGATTTTTTCAAAATCGCAGGTGGGGGTAACCCCTTAAGCAGCCTTTCATATTCGGAATTCAATTATCTTCATTTTGCTGCACATCAAATGTAATTTTAATTTTTTACCGGGAAAATCAGCTACTCTTCCACCCGTTACAGTGTGATGATCCCTTACAATCCTTTGGATACACGGGACGGCATGGTGCGTTTGTCGAGTATGCGAGCAGTGGATGAACGACTCTCCGCCCTAACTACTGCGATATTAAAGTTTATCGCGTGGCATTAGCGGAATCAGCCTCTGTCTCCCCCCCCCCAGGAGCTTCGTTCATGAATAGGTAACGTGTTGGGTATAAACGCAGATATCGAGAGTGTGTTTTCCATCGAATTATAGGGATTACGATAATTATATGTTACGCGGCATGCACGAGAAAGTCACTGCAGGACACGCGTCTGATCATATATTGACAGTGAACTCTATTCATGTGTGTGCTCATGAACAAGAATATGAACGCAGCATACACTGCGATTCGTTCGTTGAGGAAGGGAACGAGAAAAGGGAAGAGAGAGAGAGAGAGAAAGAGAGAGAGAGAGAGAGAGAGAGAGAGAGAGAGAGAGAGAGAGAGAGAGAGAGAGAGAGAGAGAGAGGACAATCCATTCAATATTTACGATTACGTTATGCTGCTCGAGATAACGAACTAACGAGACGTATTTGCCGGACGCGTACACTACGTAATAACTATCCTGATTGTCCTTGACGCCCCCGCCCCCCGCGCCCAATTTTCCGAACGTGCTCTTCCCTAATCTCGAGGATTTTCCTCGTGGACTAAAGACAATTAGGACCAGTAACTGGAGAACGTTGAACTGGCGAGAGTGAGCGAGAGGACAAGGGGGATGCTCTTCCGACTACACTGCACATTCGCCTGCAATGAAGTTGCACCCCTTCGACACGATCGTGTGAGTCTTTCTTCGAGTTCAAAGGCACGCGCGCCGAAATCTTCCACTATTCCACTCGACAGTTACCAGCTGGGTGGATTGCCAAGGAAAAAGCGTCCAGCTGCGAGATGAAGACTAACCAAAAAAGGGTAACCGAACGATGGGATCTGCTTTTTGCATTGCACATTGAGCGCCTATGATCGAACGATGTAAATCTACAAAACTCGTGAACTCCTCGGCAGGAAGATGTGTCACAGTGAAAAATACACATTTTTGTTAAATGTGTTGATCACAGAGAGAAGAAAGTGACTATGGAGAGTGAGAGGAAACATGGAGGGAAGGACGAAACGAGATTAATTTTCAGTAACTACATACCCTACTGACACGATAGAATGAAAAATTGGACGTGGAAAACACACGAACAAGAATAAACCTGAATATGAAGAATCAAACAAAATCAAAATGAAAATAATATATATCCGTGAAAGAAAATAAACTTACCTGAAGCAATTGGTATCAGTTGTTTTTCAAACTGCATATGTATTAAACTAAAAAAAATCATAATGGCAAAAAATTGTAACGGCGACACCAATGCCAATTATATTAGTACCAAAATAACTTTAAAATGTATTGAAACGACTAATATATTAACTAAACTAATTAAAAATTAAATCAAGTGATTTTTAAAATTCATTAAATTATATATATTTATTACAAATAATTTGCAAAATTACTAATTAATTGACTAATTAAATTAATTAAAATGACTAATTAAATTAATTAAAAATGTATTAATACGAATGATGAATAAATGAATAACGACAACAAAAATGATAATAAGACAAAAATAGCATTATGTGGGTAGTCTAGTACCACTGGATTAGAGAGAGAGAGAACGAGAGAGCGAGGGGGGGGGGGGTACGTATTTCGTGCTCTAGGACCACTACGAGCACTGTGCACACACGGAGAGGGCAAGAGAGAAAGAGTGGGAGAAACAGTAAAACGCCTCTTATTGTGTATTCCACAAGTTCGCACTTCGCAAAGTGCCCTCTCGTACATACGTGCAACGTACAATTTTTCGTGAGTATGTACAAGTGCCTTTACACACACACACACACACAAACACACACACACACACACACACACACACACACACACACCCACACCCACCCACACACACACACACACACACACATATATCCACAGAAAACGAGTGTCATGTATAATTTGGGACGCGGGTACACGAATAACCGTTCTAAAACACCATAAACCATTTCTGCCTGGTTCCACGCCTGGGCAGGCTCTTCCTCGATATATCATATGCATTTTAATACGTGTCCGTAAATATCCAAAGGTTTTCATAGCTTCCCCACCCCCATGTCTCGTTCTCTCCTTCTCTGGAGGACTTTTCCATCCTAGTGCAAAAACCATCTATCTGCATATATATCTATATCTATATATCTATCGAAGTGCGAACTATCTTTTTTCAATTGCGGATTTTCTATTCTATTTGTAGAAAATAGAAAATTCTTATACATTTTTTTTATAGAACTATAAAATTCTTTTAGAATTCGTATGGCAAATCCTTATGAAATTTAAGTAGAAAAAGATAGAATTTTCTACTTCTCTTTTCTGAATTATTCCGATTTTATTTTTATCGCGTATTCAATCTGCCTTTTTTTCAATTACGGATTTTCTATTCTATTTGTAGGAAATAGAAAATTCTTATAATTTTTTTTATGGAACTATAAAATTCTTTTAGAATTCTTATAGCAAATCCTTATTAAATTTGAGTAGAAAAAGTTAGAATTTTTTATTTCTCTTTTGTGAATTATTCCGATTTTATTTTTATCGCGTATTCGATCTGTCTTTTGTTTTCCATTTGAGTTTTTTATTTTATAGTAGTAATGGTAGTATTATTATTCCTTGGTTACCCTTTTGAAGGGTTTCCACATAAATGATCCTCCCTTCTCATTTACATGAATTATTTTACATTGTTTTTCTTATATCTATCCGAGTTGCAAGTTTCTCAAATTGTCTGATGTAATCGCATAGTTGCTTTGCCAGGTGCATTTTCAGTTACGCTTCTATTTGCCGGTCAATTTCGAACCCCCTGTTATTTTTCAACCATTACTCTCTTTTGCTATTTCTTGGTTTATCTTTACCTGTACTTCCGTACACGCGCAAATATGTCTCAAATTTTCAATAGTCTGCTTGCATATTCTACATTTGTCGTCTACATACTCTTTTTTCCCGTCTTCCCGAACATTTCACCCACACATGTTCACTAGGGTGGCCCAAATTTGAGCTCTATTTTTTTCCATTTTCTCAACATCCAATTATCTTCTTTAAAGAAAAAGAAATTGTCGCAAAATCTGCGAGCGGACAAAAAATATTCAGAGGTCGCTCAAGCCTCCCAAAAATTCAAATTTTAATTAAAAAATCGATTTTTTTCGTTTACTTCTCACCCATGAATTATACGTTTATGATTTTTAAATTAACCTCCCGAAAGCTCTAGCCGGTCAATGAATATTTAGTGGTCACTCAAGAGCTTCGAAATTTCCATTTTTCGCCGATTTTCTTTTATTCATCTCACTTCAAAATTTGCCGCTTTGTAAAATTTTCAAATCAATTAATAGTTTTTCTTTAGAAACAGATTTTTCAATGTTACGTCACACTACTAACCCAAGAATTATTATCTCTGTTCTCATAAAATAATTCTTTAAGGTAGTTTTGTAGTTTTGGTCAAATCTTAGGAATTTGGGAATCTTGGGAACTCGAAATGTGTTTTTTTTTCCCGAGTTCTAGTAATTCTGAGACGGATGTGAAATAAATTTATTCTGCAAACAAATTTAATTTGTTCAATTTATGCATGTATTTGTCTTTGTTACAGCGAATACAATTTAAACTGTCGGCAAGTTGTTGTAAATCCACGACCCGACGTCCTTCGACAGCGAATTTTTGTTTCTGATCGTTGAGGTTATGGTTATTCCCATCGCGTTTAGCCGCATTTGTTTGGCATATAGCTGCCACATCTTTCAGTCTTTCAGCAAGCGCCTTTTGTCTTGTAAACTTTCCTTTGTATCGCATTTGGGTTGACATTTTCACGCTTTTTTGATTTATGTAAAATATTTCGCGAAAGACGGATCGTAGGAAGCTCAACGCCATGACTGTAGGAAAATCGCGCTGTTGCAAAATTATAGGTCCCCCGTTTTATCGGGTTAGAAGTGTGAGGTAAATTAAAAAAATCCTTTTCTGAAGAAAAAAAAAGGATTATTTGTTTTGAAAATTTTACTTTTTTTTGGTCAAATTTATGAGTGAGAAGAAAAAAAATCGCGTCAATTGGAAATTTCAAAGCTCTTGAGCGACCACTAAATACTCATTGGCCGGTTATAGCATTCGCGAGTTTAATTAAAAAATTATTAAGCGTAAAATTCATGGGCGAGAAGTGAACGAAAGAAACAATCGATTTTTAAATGAAAACTTGAATTTTTGAGGGGCTTGAGCGACCTCCAAATATTTTTCGTCCGCTCGCAGTTTTCGCGACAATTTTTTTTTTCCATTACAGAAGATAATTGGATGGTGAGAAAAAGGAAAAAAAAATAAAGCTCAAATTTGGATCACCCTTACGTCCACCTGCCGCCCTCCAAGAACCACATCCCAAGTGTTGCCAAATCGAACGCTCCGTTGCTGGTCTCATTACTCAATTTACACACCTCGTATCGATCCATCTATATCTATCCATGTCTCTTGCAAGTAACGATATTGTAAGTGGGGGGTCATGACATTGGGTTAAGTGGCTGGTCGAGTGTACTGTCAAATGAAACGTCAGGCTTGATCAGAAAACGTGTGCACACCTACATATCAACGCTGCTCACGAAAAGTAGCACGATTCCATATTCACTACAAAAACCAGCATGTTACGGCTTTCGTCACGAAAACTAGCTTGTTTGATTTTTACTGTAAAAACTAGTGTAAATGGAGTAATTTTAAAACCTTAAGCATCTCATCGCTCGTACAATCTAACGAAAAAGAGTTTTGGTGAGAATCTAAAGACCTTCGTGCTCAGATAAAAATCTAGAAAAATAAACCATTAGTAGTTTTATTAAAATATGACAATTTTTTGCCCAACGACATTTAAATTTTATACTCGTTGCTTTTATTAACATTGTCATAATAATTATCGATTAAAATCGATAGCAGTAATTTTTATAAAAAAAATAATATCGAAATTGTAAATATAATGAAATATTTATTGAGATTTTCTATTAAAAAATAACGTTATGGAAAATATCATTCAACAAATTTACTGTAATCTCACAGATGGTTATCATCGAATATGTTTGAAAAATCTTACTGATGTTCGATTGGAATTAAACCTCTGTCAAGCATGGCCTGTAAATATTTTTTCTTGGTGCAAGACGCAATTTTTTATCTGACGTCTGTTTTAATTGGAACATTCGAACATCATCCATGTTTTTGATTTTTTTTGAAAGATTTTCATCTATCGTCCTTCTTGGTCAAAATCATATTTAACGTGGATTGTATCGACGTAAGGTAGAATGGATATTTCCCGAATACTTGCAATTTTAATTGAAGTCCAGTTAAATTTTTTTGAGAGGTCTAAGTATCCTAAATTTCCGATTTCGGTCAAAGGAATTGGAGTGAAAAAATAAAGACAAGGCAGAGGTAAAAAAGCATGGAAGAAAAGTCGGAAACAAGTCCAGTGTTACTGAAACATGTTAATTTTCGCGGTGAATATCGAAATCTGCTTCTTCTCGTGGTGAAAGCCGAAACGTGCTAGTTTTCGCGTTAAGGGCAGGGTAGGGGTTTGCACTTTTGAAAAATCGATTTTTTGTTGTATTTTCTTATAATTAAACATTTCAAGAATATAATCCCAAAATTTAAAGTCAATCAGAGCAAAACTCTCGAAGTTATTGACTATTTAGTCCCGCTCCTCAAACACTGTAGCTCCGACAGCGAAAACTTCAAACGCGTTTTTCTCGAAACCACTTTTGCAAAGTGCGTGTTCACTGCCATTTGAAAACTACACGACCGATTTATTTCAAACTTGATACGCACTTTCTACATATAAAATACCTCCCCCAAACGGTTAGTTTGGGATTTTTTTTACATTGAGGGAGTTTTCCACCTCCAAAATCATGGAATTTTTCGTGAAAAATAGCACTTTTCACTTTACGTGACCACCAAAAATTTAGAAATGAAAACAAAAATTATCAAAGACCGTTGGGGGGAGGATTCGATGGTACTTTAACTAAATTTTAATGGTACTTGATTTCAGATAATTTCTAGATGAGATACAGTGAACACCGCAAATCGTGTTTTTCCAAAGGCGTTCCAAACTTTGTCACCGGCTTGTTTGTGGATATTTTCGCGTACAAATTTCACGGAATATTCTTGAAATGACACTCAACAATGTACAAAAGGTTTCAATAAATTTACTCTATCCATATAGATGAAAAAAAATCGCAAAAAAGTGTTTGTTTTTCACGCTGAAACCCCTACCCTCCTCTTAAGGGGCTGGTGACACTTTACAAAAAATCGATTCTTTTGCCTCTTTCGATAGTTTATACTTTCAAGAATATCCTGTAAAAATTTCAAGGCCGTACCTCTAATCATTTTATCTTGCAAAAATCGATAGTTAAATTCTTAAACGCGTTTTTCTCGAAATGAGATTTTTCAAATTTGCTGACATCGTAACTCAAAGAGCAATTATCCGATTGACTTGAAATTTGAACTGAGTACTCTCGAATATATTTACTCTACATTGACGTAGGATATTTTTGATTGCATGAAAATTGACGATTTGGGATTGAAAAAAACGACCATTTTATAGGCAATAAACCCGACTTTTTTCATAACTACATCATTTTCTTAGATTTTGATATTTTTCGAAAATCCTACGGCATTGTACAGGAAATACCTTCCAGTTTAACGACATTTTTCCTTTTTCGATTTCAGCTACTCAATCGGCGGGAATCATGTGAGCAGTGGAGGAACTTTTTTTTTGGCGCCTCCGAAGGCAGCGCATCATTCGCTTGGATCTCAATATTTTTCTATTAAAGAAATATGTAATATAGGTCAAATATAGCCAAATATATTCTTAATTTCCCGAAACATTTAATTGAGTAGTTTTCTTCCAAAAAATTCCCAAAAATCACCCAAATTTTCGGCGTTCACACTGGTATAGCCCCTTAAATATCGAAAGGTGCCAGTTTTCGTGGCGAAAACCGAACCTTGCAAGCTTTCGCGGTGTCATGTTTGTTTTCGTGAGAATTCTGAAACATGCTACTTTTCGTAAGCAGCGTCGATATACGTACGTGCATAGTCCGAAAAGATACGAAAGAACTTCAAGTACGTAGGGCAGGGGGGGGGGGGCAAGAGGTCATCGGAAATGACACTGGGAACAATTCCCGTGCGTAATGCTTTTCACGATACATCTGTGGATGTGTGTCTGTAAACATTCACCGTAAATACGATACACAACAGTGTCTAATGACACATCATGAAGGTGCGAAATTTCGGACAAAGCGGTGTGCAGTATCTCGCCGCGCTTCACGCCGTTGGGCACCCTCGGGCGAGCTGTAGCTCCCGAACACTCGAACGTACCGTGCCATATCCGGTCAACGAGGAGCTTTAACTTGTAGTAACAAATTGATGCAATCAAGGACGCCCTAGTATCACGGTGGTTTCGCCCATACCTGTGTACGCGTATAAATAAATACCTTCATATGGTGGCGAGAGCGAAGCGGAGGTGACAGGGAGATCGATCCAGGCTGGCGTTGCAGTTGCATTCGCGTGTTGTAGATGTACATATGTATTCGCCATAGGAACCAGTTTAAATAGGCTGGGCACGGTTCACAATCGACAATACGAGAGCTGTCCTGAGTCAACCGCTAACATGACCCTGCGTGACGTTTACCCAGACGTGCCCTTCCGCGATAACGGGACCGCATGAACGCAGCCTCAATGGACTCTGGTCGCGCTGCACCAAAGCTCTTGATATACCTAGTGCGGTTAACATCGTATGATGGAGCACGGGAACAGGGAAGGCGAGAAAAGAGGGTGGGCTGGCGCCCTTACTTTAGACTGGAATAGTTTGATGGGTGCTTCACGAAGCAACGTTGCCAGTGATGCGAGCTTCATTGGGAGCATGGGGAATTGGGGGGGAGTTGGGGCAGGAATTGAGAAGCGCGTTGTAGGTACGGAAGAGAAGATCTTTGGATAAGGAAAGCAGACGAAGGTATTTTCAATTCTGAATATATTTTGTGACAAAAAGTCACTACACTGAGAAAAAAAATCATTTATCCAATATCATTGGTGTTATTGAATGAAATTTCGTTGATTCAATTGTAAAATTGTTGGTGCAAATAATCGAATTTATTAGTTCAAACAAAACGCTGTTGACTTTAAGGGGTTACCCCCACTTGCGATTTTGAAAAAATTGATTTTTTGATTGCATTTTTTTGAAGTATAAGTATCTGAGAATATGTCCTGAAAATGTCCTGAAAATGTTCTTCGTGTAAACTGAAATTGAAACTTTAAACGCGTTTTTCTCAAAATGGCATTTCTGAAGTCGGTGACCAAGATTACTCGAACACTAATAAACCGATCTTCTTGAAATTTTGCAGCCTTATTTAATACATAAAAATGTAGTCTTTAATCGTTCGATTTTTTTTTCGAAAAAAATGGCCGTTTTAGAACCAAAAAACAGCCGTTTTTCTTCGTTAAAATCGAACCATTAACTTTGACTGTCCGCCATTTTGTGAAAAATGAATATTTTTTAAAATCCTTCGATTAAAGACTAGTTTATACTTATATTTGACTAAATCCATCCGCATTTTTTTTTCAGATGATCCACTTCGCCGCAATGTTGGTCACCGCAAACCGTGTATATAAAAACATTATTTCATTGACGGCCATTTGCCACTAAACAATGTAATGTTTTTCAATAAAAAAATTACTGAAAGTTCTTCAAGATGTGTTCTTTAAGATGGTATATTGATCGATTAAAAAACTTTTGTAGTTTTCTTTAAAAAAATTCATGAAAAAGGCCTTTTTTGCGCTACAAGTGGGGGTAACGCCTTAATAACATGACAAAATTAAAAGTTTTTTTTTATTCAAAAGATCTATTGTTGGTCGAAAACAATAGATTATTGAAACTATCTACACAAACAAACCCAAACAAATTATATAGTTTTGAATGCATTTTCTGCAACGAACAAAAAAAGCGTTGCAATTCATAACCTGAATATTGTTGATTTGAGTACACAAGAAAAATTGAATTTCGCTCGTTTGATTCAGATAAAATTTCTATTGAGTAAATGTGTTATTTTATTTTTTTCACCATATCCGCTATTGATTTCCAAGTACATTATTCGTGAAAATATTAATATTTTATTTTGATTGAAAAATATTAAGCGAATATTTGAATTGGTTAAAAAATTATGCGAAAATAAAAATTGTTTCTTGCGCATTTTGTTGAAAAAATTCAACCAAATCATGGCCGAGCGCCACCGAAATTATAGGTGTGAAGAAACCCGTAGTTCTCGGAGTAACCGCTAGAAGCCGCACGCGCGCTCGTTTCGCGTAAGCGTCGCGCGAACCGAAAATCTACTTAAACGCCGGAGAAACTCCAAAGAGTATCGCTTCTTGGCCTGTGGCTAAGATCAAAGTATAGTATGTTCTTATCAGTTGAATATCTGATATTCTCTCCATGGATATTCCATTGGATATCTGATATTCTCTCCACTATTATCGTGGATGATAAATCTAATGTTCACTTTTTATTTAAGATTTAAATCAAATTGAAAAACTTACGTCTCATGGCATATTCGTTTCGATGTAGTAAAGAAATAATTTATTCTATTGATTATATTTTTGTACGAAATAAAAAATGTTGTAGCAACCACTTAATTATTTCATCCATACATCTACGGATTTTATATAGAATGATTTCAATAGAATACAATTGTATTTGAAGGATAATGTAGATATTCAGAGAACAGAAGAGATTTTCAAGTAAAAATAATATGGTATTTGAATCAATCACATTTTCCAATATTTTATAGTATTGTAACAATCTCCTATATCGGTGGCACTCCGCGATTAGATATTTATTTGCATCAACCAATATATTTTGTTTATTCAATTGTTTTTTTTTCTCAGTGTAGGGTCAATGGAATCGTTTGTCCGCAGGTAGCTAAAGGAATATTGAGATGCAACACTAAAATACTTGAACATTTCGAGTAAGGTACCTGCGGGTAATCCTGTGAAAAATTTGCCGGCGCTTAAGATGCGGCCGACACTTGGTACGATATTCAGCACCAACCACTAATACCCAGTGTTGGTCCTTTATACGGGCCAATGATTTGGCCATGATTTTGCCAGTGCTCATTTGAAGCATGGCAAACCAACGAACACCCAACCTTGGGCCAAATATCGATTACCAACTGTCAGCCAACTATCGGGTCCCAGTGTTGGCCCCGAACATGGGCCAATCGGTTGATCATGGATTTGCCAGTCTTGAATTGAAGCTCGGCACACCGCTGAAGAGCCAACTCTGGGCCAGTACTAATTAATGACCGTCGGCCAATTGTCGGGGCGAGCGCAGGCCCTGAGTCTGAGCCAATCGTTGGACCGTGGTTTTGCCAATGCTTATTTTTAGCATGGCAAACTGATGAATTGCCAATCCTGGCCCAACACTGGCTTTGAACGGTATAGTCCATACATATATACAAGAATGCTTTTTTACGTATATTATTATTATATATTTTTTTATTATCGCTGCATGCAATTTTCTACGTCCTGTGATAATAAAAACTCATAATTACTGTTACCTGAAATTCACTTTATTAAAAATAAAATTGATTTATACTAAGGTTTTGTGGTGTATTAAAAAAATGCCGAGTTATTATGATAGTATTAAGCAACGTCGAGTGTTAAAACGACAACAAAAATTAGAAGATTCTTTACAGCAGGTTAGGATCAGAGGCAACGAAACAAAAAGACAAGTAGATAGTGAAACAAATTTGGAAAAAATTCCACGAACAAGTGATTGTGCATAACGATGTTATTGAATCTAATCATTCTTTCGATGAGCAATCATCGAGCACAGAAACTTGTGAATCTGATCGATTGTTGGCCAGGCGTTGGGTTGTTTTGACAGCCCTATACTGGGCCAACACTAGCCCGAATATTGCGCCAACAATATGAAGCCGATCTTAGCCCTACTATGGGCCGGTGATCACGCCAACCGTCAGCCAATGATCGTGATCTCTTTAGCCCAATGTTAGGCCAATACCCGGCCAACTGTTAGAATTTCCGGCAAGCCTACTATTGGCCAACCGTACATACCAGCGTTGGGCCGAAGAGATCACTCCTACCGTGACGCAACACTAAACCGGTAGTGCTGCCGTTCATCGGCCAATGGTAGAATGTGGTTGGCGTGACGCTGGCTCGAGGTTGGGTCGGTTGCGTCATTTTTCACGGGCCCAATGTTGGGCCAATACCCGGCCAACTGTTAGGATTTCCGGTAAGCCTACGATTGGCCAACCGCACATGCCAGCGTTGGGCCGAAGAGATCACTCCTACCGTGGCGCAACACTAAGCCGGTAGTGCTGCCGTTCATCGGCCAGTGGTAGAATGTGATTGGCGTGACGCTGGCTCGAGCTTGGGTCGGTTGCGTCGTTTTTCACGGGATAAGGCCTAGTCAGCGGATATTTGAAATAAAATGAAAAATATTCAATTTAATCGACATGTTTTAATTATAATCATTATTTGAGTTTAGTTTCTATAAAATATAAACGAAAAATGGTAACTTGTACCATAAACAAAAATATAATTAAACATTTTTAAAAACCTTAATAGTAGGCGTCATTTTACTATGGTAGGATAATAAGGCCTACGGCTTTAACATACTCAAATAATCAAACTATACGTAACATATTTGGTATTTGAGATCAATAATCCTCTGCAGATTTGTATGAACTCAAAGTTCCTCTTTGCACTGCTCGGACAGCTGACACCAGGTCGTTTTCTGACCACAGCACTCGTTTTGGAGGTATCGCGATCGAGACACTAAAAAAGATGATCAGTTAATTAGTTATAAATATGCGTACTACTTATTTACATTCGTAACTTATTAAAAGTGATTTAAAATACATTATAAAATAAACAAACTTTGCTACATTAATTAATTGCTACTTAAATTTAGTAGGCCTTAATAACCGTCGACCACGTATGTAAGAAAAATAAAATAAAACGTATTTGGACCACGATACCTTTTAAAAATATTTATAACCATCGAAGCTTGAATTAATAAAGATTAAGACTGTAATTTCAGATAGATGAGTGTAATATTGCAAAAAATACTTACGATTTATTCGGACTGATTTTTATTATTGGTGCTGCGCGGCCGCGTCTTATGATGGATGATGCAACACTGGCATTCGATGGAAATCCTTCGTTCAAGCACTGCTTTTTGACATATTAAGGGGGGGTAGGGGTTTCAGGGTGAAAAAAAACACTTTTTTGCGAATTTTTTTCATCTGTATGGATAGAGTAAATTTATTGAAACCTTTTGTACATTGTTAAGTGTCATTTCAAGAACATTCCGTGAAATTTGGACGCGAAAATATCCACAAACAAGCCGGTGCCGCGTTTTTCTCGAAATCACTTTTCAAAGTCCGTGTTCACTGCCATTTGAAAACTACATGACTGATTTATTTCAAACTTGGTACACACTTTCTACATATGAAATACCTCCCCCCAACAATTAGTTTGAGATTTTTTTACATTAAGGGGGTTTGTGATTTTTGAGACATCGTGCTCACTGCGCGGCTGAACGGTCACCCATCCGAGTATTGTCCCAGGATGCCTCTCGCCGCAGTTCGCCGCCAACCGATCATAGTAGATCCACCACTTCGGTCGAAATGGTGCCTATATTTACGTGTGAATCATACATCTGTTTTCTCTCCTCGGATCATTCATCGCACTTTTTCAGTGAATACAGGCGAAAGAATCGCATTCATTTGCTCTCTCCACCCGCGGCATTTCCGCTCGTATTTTTGGGATTTTGCAATCTCTGCTGTTATTTGCCACGCGCAGGGGCGCTTCAACGATCTTTGCATAGGTTGGAGGAAGAAAAAGGAGACATGAGAAATGTCACGGAAAAAACGGTTTGAAGAATCCGAGAATGTCGGAACTGCGCGAGACCCTCAAAGCGTTAAAACAACTGACGGGTACGTACGTGATACAAAGAAGGCTTCAACTGAACGGAACCTCCATGCTCCTCTCTCTCTCTCTCTCTCTCTCTCTCTCTCTCTCTCTCTTCCCCTCTCCCATGTTCATGTATATGTTGTGCGGAGAGAATCCTGCGATCACTCCCTCTGTTTTTTTTTACCGAAAGTCCTTTTTTGTCTCTCTTTCTCTCTCGCTCCCTCACTCGGTTTCTTCTTTTTATTCCTTTCGCATCGTTTCCAAACTTTTTGCCTCTTGTTGCTTGCCTCCCGATGACGAGCCTCGCATGTCCTTTTCCTCGCTGGCGGCTCTCTTCTTCTTGTTTTTCCCTTTTTTTGCATACTCATATATACACACTTATATATATATATATATATATATATATATATATATATATATATATACAGTCGAACCCCGATACAATGAAGATTTGTCCATTCCCTTCCCCTAGACACCCGACACCTTGATAAAACCACATAATAATATACATTATGCTTCAATTGCATTGTAGAAAATGCTCTCATTTGAACCGTTCTTTCTTTTAAAAACATCCTTATATTTATAACATTCATATATTTTTTTTTAAAGAATATTTGAAGGAACATCATCTTGATATAACGAACGTCCCTAGAGATTCTTTATATGGCGATTCGATATATATATATATATATATATATATATATATATATATATATATGTGTGTGTGCGTGCGTGCGTGCGTGCGTGCGTGCGTGCGTGCGTGCGTGTGTGTGTGTGTGTGTGTGTGTGTGTGTGTGTGTGTGTGTGTGTGTGTGTGTGTGTGTGTGTGTGTGTGTGTGTGTGTGTGTGTGTGTGTGTGTGTGTGTGTGTGTGTGTGTGTGTGTGTGTGTGTGTGTACACACATTACAGGGGGTCTTGTTATGGATGGACAATCCTGCAACTATCGATAGGTCAGATCATGTCCTACTATATGCTGGAATTTCAGTTTAGTAAAAGTTGCACGATTTTCGAGATGAAAATCATCTGCTTTTGGTTTTTCGCAAGCCATTTCTACAATTGATAACATTTTTTCACCCGGCGTAAAAAAAGTACTCTTGCTTATTCGTTTCATCTAGAAAAGTCTGGATACACATCTAGATATGAAGATGTATGCATGCATCTTCTACCATGCATGTTCTACCATCTTGATTGGTTTTCAGAAAAAAAGCATTCTATTATTATTCTCTTTCCTGTTTGTACTTTTTTCGCGATTTAATAAGCTTGTGTTGTTCAGAGAAGGTGCACTGTAAAGCGAAAAATAAATGACCAACCGAATATTGACGTGCGTGCCTTATATTTTGATTAAATGTTGCAAACATAGATTTGAAATCAGTCGCTAAAGTTGAGATGATAAAAAAATACTCATGCCAGGCTAAATGACTTCCAATTGCTTTTAAAAACTTCCAAGGGAAAACCACCTACACTCGACAGAAAAAAACAACCTATGGTACAGGAAAACTCGGGAAAAAAAATGTAAAAATGCTTTTTTCCCAAAAGTCTAAATGATCGTAAGAATTTCTTTTTTGAATTAAGAAAACTAAAAAGGAAATTAAGAAACGTAAAAATCGATATATAAGATCGTAAAGATTGGTTTTATAACGACCTTACTTTCTCACTCACTTCCCTTTCTTAACTTTTTATCTTACTTTCTCAGTTTCTCCTCAAGACGGAATATACATTTACAACGATAAAAAAATCGATTTTGTTTCACACCATAGAACTATATATGTAGAATATTTTCGTAAAGTTTCACAGCGAAATTCGAAAAACTTCAAACGTTACAGCCCGTCAACGCTGTGCCTCGCCGCTCGGATTCGGAGCGAGCGTGAACTTCAAATGCGTTTTTCTCAATACTGCATTATCGAAATTGGCGTGCAGGATTACTCAAAAACTGTTAAGGCGGCCCTCTAGTTTCTCGGGTCGAAAAAATCGATTTTCTTTTTTTTCATAAATCACATCTACAACATGTGTATAAAATGTGTGCCAAAGGATTTTTCGATATTCGAAGTGGTTCACAATTTACGGCCCTGGAACGGAGCAGGTATACGGAGCAGGTATACTTTCAAACGCGTTTTTCTCGAAACACCATTTTTCGAAACGGTGACCACGATATTTCAGAAACTACTGCACCGATCTTGTTCAAATTTATACAGCATCTTTAATATGTTATAAGCCAGCGATTGAACTAGGATTATCATGATTGCTTCGATAGTTGTTTTTTGTACGAGCGAAAAACTTAAGAAAAAATGAGTAAAAAATAGAATGTAATTTTCAAAAGTGTATAAAAAAGTCAATTTTTGTAATTTAGAATTCACTCTAGTTCAATCGCTAGTCTTAAATATGAAGATTAAAATGCCGTTTGGTTTTTTGATTTCAGATAAGCAGAACAGCCGCAATCTTGGTCACCATCAAGCACCTCTTTTACTTGATGTCTTCCTATCGGCCACTATAACGTTTGTTCTATTATATATTTTGACTTCAAAAAATTTGTAAAGCTTATTTAAATGTTAATAAAGATTATGCAAAAACAATGAGATTGATTATTTCGATGCTTTGCCCGTAAAAAAATATTGAAAAAGCCGTAAAAAAACAGCCGAGAAACTAGAGGAGCGTGTTAAGGCGATTGAGTTGAAACTTGGTAGAAATATTGATAATATTCGTACCATCTACTTGACGAGAATTGTTTTTGAAAAATTAGAAAAAAACTACTCTTTTAATCCTCATTATACAGAAATGTTGCGTGAAATGTTGATTTCTTATTGAAAATGCGTCACATTTTATTAAATTTGCATTTTTTCTTTTTAATTACCGTCACATAGATACTATACATGTTCTAACGGAAAAATTTGTGAACTTTTTTGCAAATCAAAGTCTACGGGAAGCTGCACGCCGATTCGCAACTCCCGCGGCGACCTTGCTGTAACACTCTGCCAACAGCTCCGTCATTTCAATGAAGAATTAATTTAAAAAAATTGTTTTGTATACTTAAATATACTATTAAAGTATACCTAAAGTTTGATAATTGCAGAATAAGTATTTCCTCGGCTGCGTCACAATCTGACCCGACGACAAAATATCCGCGACAAAATATCCGAGGACAAAATATCCGAAAGACAAAATATCCGAAAGACAAAATATTCTCATGACAAAACATCCGCGAGAGAAAATCCTAAATCTCGTCCACCACATCAACGGGGTCGCGCGAAAAACACCTTTGTGAGGCGTTAGAGACAGTGGGATGGGGGCATCATACGAATTTCTTTATTGCAACCAAACAAACAAACCCAAGCAAACAAACCAAAACAAACAAACCCAAACATATCCGTCACAATAATTTTCTTCCTTTTTGTGATGGAATTAATTTCAACGGCATGACTGTACACTTGACATGGAATAACTTTGAACGGCACGACTGTACGCTTTAAACTGTATATAATATCGGCAGATATTTTGTCTTGCGGATATTTTGTCATAAAGATAAAACACCATTGTGGGGTGTGTGAGATAGTGGGGTGGGGGCATAATACGAATTTCTTCATTGAACCCAAACAAACAAACCCAAATAAACAAGCCAAAACAAACAAACCCAAACATATCCGTCACATATTAATAAAATTCCTCCTTTTTATGATTTAATCAATTTCAACGGCGTGACTGTACACTTGACATGGAATAAATTTCAACGGCATGACTGTACACTTTAAACTGTATATAATATCGGCAGATATTTTGTCCTGCGGGGATTGTGTCGTCGGATATTTTGTCGAGGATATTTTGTCGTCGGGTCAAAACGCGTGTTACCATTTCTTAGTTTAAAAAATCCCTCAATATTGCTTATTTTGTTTCGTGTCTAAATGTATATCACGCCTCAAAAGCATGACGAAACTAAGAAAGTTCAGTAAGTAAGAAAACTAAGAAACAAACTAAGAAAGCGGAAAAGTAGAAAAAAAAACTTAAAAGAACGCACATGGGGGTGCATCGGATGTATTGATGACATGACTTCCTATTGCTTATAAAAACTTCTAAGAGGAAAGTTCATACACAAAAGAGAGAAAAATCTACGCTACAGAAAACTTTGAGAAAAAAAATGCTTCTTTTTTCTCGAGAACTAAAAGAGATCGTAGATTACAGATGGGGGTGATTCGGATAGGCATTGATACGAGGCATCTAGATTTTTCCTTTGGACATCGCTTTTCGGGCCACCCTGTACACATATGTATGTACGTTTGTATGGATGTGTGCCCAGGACTGTAACTGGATATGGCCCGTGTATAAACTCCGAGGATTCACTCGGCGTAATGGAGTCTCCGTGTTATTTCAAGATGCGGATGCTTTTGCTCGCTCATCTCATCTTTTTCTCTCGCTGCTTCTACACGCACGACTTCCGAAAGCATCGCAAGAAACCTCAACCGAATTTTACGGGTTTCGGGTGAACGAGACGTTGAACGAGGATGATTTCACATTCACGTCGAATATTCGCACTTATTTTGGCCATCAGAGTCATACGCGATCTCTCCATTGACGCTTAAGGGGCTATACCGGTGTGACACTTTTAAAAAATCGATTTTTTTGCTTTTTCCGACAGTTTATACTTTCAAGAATATCACTATCATTTATATCATTTGTATCAATATCATTTTATCTTCCAAAAATCGATAGTTAAATCTTTAATCGCGTTTTTCTCGAACTGAGATTTAAAAAATTTGCTGACATTGTAACTCAAAGAGCAATTATCCGATTGACTTGAAATTTGAACTGAATATTCTTGAATATATTTACTCTACAATGACGTAGGATATTTTTGATTGGATGAAAATTGACGATTTGGCATTAAAAAAAACGACCATTTTATAGGCAAGAAAACTGACTTTTTTCACAACTACGCCATTTTATAGGATTTTGATATTTTTCGAAAATTCTACGTCATTGTACTGGAAATACCTTCCAATTTAACGACATTTTTTCCTTTTTCAGTTTCAACTACTCAATCGGCCGGAATCATGTCAGCAATGGCGGAACTTTTTTTTGACACCACCGAAGGCAGCGCATAAGTCGCTTGGATCTCAATATTCTTCTATGAAAAAATTATGCAATATAGGTCAAACATAGCCAAATATATTCTTAATTTTCCGAAACATTTAATTCAGTACTTTTCTTACAAAAAATTCCCGAAAATCACCCAAATTTTCAGCGTTCACACTGGTATAGCCCCTTAAAATTTTACTTCATACTATATTTTTTTTGAAATTTATTTTGCGTGAAAAATGACGCTCGAAGAGGCGTTTTCCCCTTTGCTTTTGATTTTCAACGAGTACCCGTGAGTTCCGCCTCGGTGCTCCGGCGAGACTCTTAATTACAGCGTGGAGAGCCGTCGAAAGGTCCTCGAGGTTTTGAGTACGCACTCGCATAGGTACGTAGCCCGTACGCGCGTACAGGTGAGCGCGTGCTACGATTGAGGAGGGTACACGCGCTTCTTGCAAGAACTTCCGCCGGTTCTTCGGAGATGCAAGTTGTGGCTCGTACAGTATGATGACGTTACGCGCGTGAACGGTTTTGGTGAAATGTCATTGGGGCGCATTTTTGGCCCTAATGGGGTAAGTAGTTGGCCACAGTTTTTTCAAGGATCCGTCAAAATAAAAGCACAGACGTTTCTTAACTTATCTTCATTTGTAATTAAACTTTGAACATTTAACATTAAGATAATTTACGAAATTAAAACAAACTCCTGTCAGATCAACCTTAAAATTACTATTTTTCAAAAATCTCGTTTGGCCATCTCTCCAAGAGTATCCAGGTATGATGGCCGTAGGAGTAGAGACAAGATGGCCAGTTACCCAGCATTATGCTCTCGGTTTTCTCTTTGGTTTGATGTTTTGATGCTTAATTTTTTTCTTTTGGTTACATCTAGAACACATATAATAGAAATCAGTGTAATTTTTGTGTACCCAAAGTTGGCATACTATCCACTGAAGCCAGTCTTCGATGAGACGAGTTTCATTATCATTTTCTCCGCAACATTGTTTGTCCTTCTTATATCGTCTTTCTAAGGTCTTCCTAGGTATTTCGTAGGTCCTAGCGGCCGCACGAACCGACAAATCATGATTTTTTACAGCACTAATAGCTGCTTTAAGGCGTTACCCCCACGTGTAGCGCAAAAAAGGTTTTTTTCATGAATTTTTTTAAAGAAAACTACGAAACTTTTTTAATCGATCAATATACCATCTTAAAGAACACATCTTGAAGAAATTTCAGTAATTTTTTTATTGAAAAATATTACATTGTTTAGTGGCAAATGCCCGTCAATGAAATAATGTTTTTATATACACGGTTTGCGGTGACCAACATTGCGGCGAAGTGGATCATCTGAAAAAAAATGCGGATGGATTTAGTCAAATATAAGTATAAACTAGTCTTTAATCGAAGGATTTTAAAAAATATTCATTTTTCACAAAATGGCGGACAGTCAAAGTTAATGGTTCGATTTTAACGAAAAGAACGGCCGTTTTTTGGCTATAAAACGGCCATTTTTTTCAAAAAAAAATCGAACGATTAAAGACTACATTTTTATGTATTAAATAAGCCTGCAAAATTTCAAGAAGATCGGTTCATTAGTGTTCGTGTAATCTTGGTCACCGACTTCAGAAATGCCATTTTGAGAAAAACGCGTTTAAAGTTTCAATTTCAGTTTACACGAAGAAAATATTTTTTTTTTGTAAACTTACATAGAGTCATCTATTCCGGGCCCATACAGAAGTATGGGCCCGGATACTTATACTTCAAAAAAATGCAATAAAAAAAATCGATTTTTTCAAAATCGCAAGTGGGGGTAACCCCTTAAATGATTCTTGAGTCCAGTTCCCTCGTAGAGCAATTGCTCTTCTCTTCTACTTATTAGGCATCTAAAACAAATGTAGAATAAATTAATTACTTGAACACATTACAACTAATACTATGGCCATCATACACCGACTCTACGTGGCCATCTCTCCTAATCTCCCGGTAGAAATGGCCACATCTAAAATGTAAACAGGTAGAAACAATACATGCGAAATCTTGAGGTTAAAACAAAGCACTGTTCGTGAACTATTCAAGAAATACAAAAGTCATCATTACTTTTACAAAATAACATCACCACAATGTAAAATATGAAACCTTAAAAAAAATTAGCAGTAGACAGAATAATTATAAAGGATTTTACTTACTTAACATTTTTTTCGCCAAACTTTTGGTCGTACACTTATACGTGCGCACGTCGCGAAGCGAATTAAGCAGTAACAGGTGAAATCTAGTGCGCGTTTCTATGGAACATTTATATTGGCCATCTCTCCCTCATGGCCAGCTCCCCCTAAATTACCTTATTGCGGGTTTCAGTGAATGGGTCACTTTCGCGGAGCCAGCTAAACAATTTTTTACAAAATATTGTTACAATCCCAAAGACAATGTTCCCGAATAAATGATAGACAAAATATAGTTAAAAAAGTACATTTCGTTCGTGGATTAAATTCGCAGTGGAGGGCTCGTACGGGTGGAAGAAATAAACGATAAAACACGAGTAGTGTGAGTGCATAGTCGGATGAGTAAATGTGAGTACATGTGGTTTCGTCACCTAAAGGGGCCGTCCATAAATTACGTAACGCAATTGGAGGGGTTCGGCCGGGTGTTACAGTCTACGTACGTGGGGGGGGGGGTCTCGGCCAAGGTTTGCTTTACGTCACGATTTTAAAACTGCCAGAAATAGCAAAATTTCTGTATGTTTAAGTTTTTTATTTAAACCTCGAGTGCAATTTTACCGCGGGCAGCTCACAGCTTTCTACACGCAATGTCAATTAAGGGGGATAATCACTGTGGAAGAACTTGCACAGTAACTTTCCCAGATCCCAGAAGCAAAATTTGAAGGACATTTTTTAAAAATATTTCTTGACAGTACATGTATCGAAAAATATGTTGGCCACGTTTTTATTCACAAGTCCGAAAATTGACGGAGTTATAGTCACTTTAGTGAGAAAAGTTACCGCGACCGGTTAGTGGCCTCAGTCCCTACCGGTGTGGCATCATTTACAATAGACAAAGTACAGGTTCTTGTTATTTTGTGAACTATCATGAAAATGCAGAACCGTCATATCTTCCGCGACTAGATACTGCAATGTATAAGGAGTACAACTTTGCAGTGACCGTTTTTTTCAAAAGTTTAAGGCTTTATTATAAAAAAGTGGCTACATATTTTTTAATCAAAGTACTGCCCGTCGCTAGCTACGACCTCGGCCCATCTTTCAGGTAGCATTCGAATCCCGCGTCGATAAAAGTCTTGGTCCTTGGAGGCAATCCAGGAATCCACCCAATTTTTGACTTCTTCGTAAGTACCGAAGTGCTGGTCAGCCAAATCGTGTGCCATTGACCGGAACAAGTGATAGTCGGAAGGGGCAATGTCTGGAGAGTACGGCGGGTGAGATAAAACCTCCCATTTCAGCGTTTCCAAGTACTTTTTCACGACATTTGCAACATGGGGTCGGGCATTGTCATGCTGCAGTATCACTCATCTCGGCTTCAACTCATGCGGGACCCAGTTTCCTTGCTTTTGGATCATACCCATATCCCGGAGACGTTTTGAAACTGCTTGCTGGGTTACTCCTAACGTCTCGGCGAGTTCCTCTTGAGTTTGGCACGAATCCTGGTCCAGCAAGGTCTCCAATTCTGCGTCTTCAAAAACTTTCTGCCTTCCGCCACCATGCTTGTTCCCGACCTCAAAATCTCCACTTTTGAAGCGTTGAAACCACCGCCGACACGTTTTCTCACTAATAGAATCCTCCCCGCAAGCATCTACAAGCAAACGGTGGCCCTCAGCCGCAGATTTCTTGATGTTGAAGAAGTAAATCATAACCTCCCGCAAATGCTGAGAATTCGGTTCGTAGGTTGCCATGTTTGAGTGCCTATAACTTTATAATGCATACACGTATCCGTTAGCTTTTTTAAATTGTTTACATTGGCAGAGCCTCTAGTTTAAAATGCCACTTTTTTTATTGAGCTAGGGCCACTACTTCGGCCGCAGTGGCTCTCTAAGTAAAACGGTCACTGCAAAGTTGTACTCCTACTAAGTATCAATATTCAAGAAAAAATCGTAACTTTATATCAAGAAACACGGTTCGAAAACTTTGAACGCGTTTTTCTCGAAACTAGTTTTTTCGACCTTGTCCGAGAGGATACTTAAAAACTTGGGAACCGATTTTCAATTTTTTTAAAAACATTTTTGTAATCGCAGTGACTAAGGCTGTACGTATCCGCGTTTTTAACATTTGATAATTAGTATATTTAAAGACTGCTTGAATACAGAAATAGGGCCTCGAAAATAGGAAAAAATGTTCAAACTGTCGGCATTATGTAAAAAAAAAAACAAAATATAAAAACGGCTACGCATAACGATAGCTACAGTTGTATAGATATCGATAAATTGTTGACTTTCACTTTACAGATAACCTTTCATAAAGATATCGATGGGACAATGAAGAGAAGTTTATTTCGTCGTCAAATCAAGGCCTATATCTCGGTTAAGTTTCAAGATTTTGTCATAAAAATTGGTATAAAACTAGATGAATACTTCATAAAATGAGTATAAACCCGATCCTTTCATAATTAGTTATGTCTATGAAAAAAATCACAATAATTGACGACAAAGCACCTGTTACGTAACGGAATAGGGGGGGGGGTCTGGCCAAGCGTTACGGTCCCGTTACGTGGGGGGGGGGGGTCCTCAATGGGGAAATTCTGCGTTACGTAATTTATGGACGGCCCCAAAACTCTAACGATATGAACAGGCATGTCCAGATCGTAGGGCATGCAATGGCCCTACGATCCTGGAATCTACATTTTCTATGGATTTTGTAATTAAATTTGAACTATTGAATTTTAACATTTCAATTTAACTTGAACTTTTAACACTTTAACATTTAAATTGAACATTAACTTTTAAATTTCAATAGATAAGTTAAATTTTAAATTTTGAGATTTAAATTGTGACTTCTATGATTGTACATTGAGCTTAAATTTTAACTTTTACGTTTCCATTTATATTGCATATTTACTTTAAAATTTTACGTTTTTAATTATATCGAATTTGTTGATTTCAAGATTCAAATTGAATCATAACTTTTAAATTGTAACATTTAGATTACGTTTTAATTTATTATTTTGAGACTTAAGTTAAATTGTAACTTTTAAATTTTAACACTTAAATTAATTTTCGACTTTTATATTTCAAAATTTTTATTTAATTTTAACCTTAAAATTTCAACACAAATTCAATTTGCATTTAATTTTTAATTTAAAAGATTAATTTTTTAACTTTTGAAAATGACACTCGTTCTCCAAGGAGAGAGAGAGAGAGAGAGAGAGAGAGAGAGAGAGAGAGAGAGAGAGAGAGAGAGAGAGAGAGAGCGAGAGAGAGAGAGAGGAGAGAGCGAGAATAGAAGAGTTTTTTTGTTGTCCTTCCACCCACCCTTTTCTGTTGCCTCAGATATAAAAATTCTCTCAATAAATTGCCTCTATTAATTTCCCTTCTCTTCCCGTATCCTCGGGTACGTCTCTTCGTCGACACGACAATCGTAAATACCCAGCGAGGATCGATTGAACGTGAGAACTCGAAGATTCACTCAACCCGCGTTTCAATCTCGATCCTTGAACGTTTCGGACAAAAGTATGTGATTTATAGACGGAATGTTTGGGTTTGTCGACTGCGGGGAATTTTACGGGATCATTATTCGTCTTCGAGTTGGCGGGGGATGGATTTTATTACTTTTATTGCGAGGAGTGCGTTCCTAGGACTGTGTAACATGACTCGCGTTAATATTATACCCGTTCATTTTTACTATGAACACTCATAAACGGCAGTGAAATGAACTCTTTCCTGGGACATAATCCTCGATGAGACTCGCGTGTGACGTGAAATATCTGGAATTTCTCGGAAATGAAGAACCAACAGAGAGAATTGGGGGAGGCAGAGAGAGGGGGGTGCGGGCGGGTGGCTTTTCGAAATGGGGGTTTCCATCTTGACTTTGAAATTATTTCGGGAACATAGAGTTTTTCTCTCTCTCTCTCACTCTGCCCCGGCTGCGTTTCTCATCGGAAGTTTTACGACGTACGACAGAGCTCTTCCGTATGCCCACACGGAAGAGATGACTTCGACAGCATTCGTCAGAAGCAAGACATCGCAGGAGGGCACGATCCCATTCAATCCTCGTCTCCATCCTCCAAGGGACATTCCGGGCTCGATCGTCGGATCCGTTTTTTGTTGTCGAAATAAGCGAAAAAAAAAGTTCTGCACTGTGCAAAAATATTTCAGATCTGACCCACTGCTCTGTCGATCTCCAAAATGATTTTTGATCCTCGGAGGCTGCGCGTCGTCCGCCTCGGGAGACTATTTCACATTTCCCGTTCTTCGCGTATAATAAAATATACGGAGCAGCTGCGAGGACTTCCTCGTCAAATCTTGCAAAGCCTTCACGAGGAAGCCAGAACCGAAGAAACCACGTGTTCGAGGAGAAATCTTCCAATCGGAATGAAAATGGCGAGCAATGTCCAAGTTTATAATTTGCACGATTTTCTGTCACTGTCAAATGCACTACGACAGAATATTACGATGTCCGTCCAGTCTGCGTGTATTTGTCGATAAGCTCGCCGAGGCGTGCACTTCTCGGGAGAAAATCGGAGAGATCGTGTTGGGTCGAGAGGAGAGACTGCATACACGGGTGAGAGCGATCAATCATGCTCGCGATGGGCGAAGAAGAGTTTTCGTACAAATGCATCGAATCGACGGAGAAACGTCTCAGGAATAAATGTTTGAGCAGCGGAGTTATACGTCTCTCTCCCTCTCGCTCTCTCACTCTTGTATGACTATGTATGTACATTGTACAAACTGCGTATACGATTTCTCGTCGCATATCGAGGGTAAACCGAGCTTCATGCCGAACACTCGATTCCTCGCGACGAAGTCGAGCCGAAGTGATCGATGTACTTTTGGATTCGACTCGCAACCAAGCAATATATATATATATATATATATATATATATATATATATATATATATATGTATGTATGGATCTATGTATATATTCAGGATGTAAGGACGAAATCAAACGAGCGTGCGACACGAATTATTCGCACGATACACGTGTAGGTACTTATACATAAATATGGATATATATGAAAGGGTTCATATCAAGACCATTCCGAACTTTTACGGTACGTCACATGCAGGGACAGTTCCTATATTTTGTAAAAATACAAAGGTTCTGATCGGTGCTGATCCCGACTCTTTCAATTTTGAACATGGTAATAACTTCGGTTCAAAAAGAAATGAGGACTTCCTCGACAAAGGCTTAAAGGTGTTTGGGAGTACAGAGAGTACAGGAGTACACAGAGTGGTACATTTGGATAAGATTAAGGATATAGGTGAGCATCGTGTACATGATATTACGTATTAAGGGGGGATTGTCTTTTTTTTCGCAAAATTTACCGCTTTTTGGGAATTTTTTTGTGAAGAAAGTATACAACGGAAAACTTGTGAAACTTGGCATATAGTTTTATTGATCTGTTTACTACATACAAAAAAATGTTTAAACAATTTCATCAAAAAATCCGCCTCCCACCCCCCTCGACGCGCGATGGTCCTTTTTTGATGGTGTGCACGATTACAGCCTTCACGTTCATCCTGCAACAAAAACCCAAAAAGCATTTTACTTTAGACACATATAGCTATCGTTCGATGAAGGGAAAAAAAATTGACGATTTGGTGACGTTTTGAACTTGAAGTATCGATTTTTCGAAAAAAATTGATCGATTTTTTGTTATAAATAAAAAACTATTAAACGTATTGCTTTTTTGCTTCATCAAACGATAAAAGGATGTCAGCTGAGCATTCTGTCCAAATTTGAAGGCAATCGGTTGAATAGTTTTTGAGAAATCGTGCACACCATCAAAAAAGGACCATCGCGCGTCGGGGGGGTGGGAGGCGGATTTTTTGATGAAATTGTTTAAAAAAATTTTTGTATGTAGTAAACAGATCAATAAAACTATATGCCAAGTTTCACAAGTTTTCCGTTGTATACTTTCTTCACAAAAAAATTCCCAAAAAGCAGTAAATTTTGCGAAAAAAAAAGACAATCCCCCCTTAACGGAGACTTTGTCCTTGGAGTGCCATATTCCAGGTGTTTACATTTTTTTTTAAAGGAAACAAGTAACGCTTTTTGAGTGCGGTTTTTTTCTTGCTATTATTCATGATATACAGAACGTTAAAAAAAAAATTTTTTGAAAAAAAAAACCAAAATGGCGGCCGTTGCAGCTCCGCGAAAACAGGTCCTCAAATCGCGGGAGGTAAACGGCTGACATCACTGCCCCCTTTTTGTTGATCTGAAACACAAATTCAAAGCATATTATCAATCTGTGACCCTTTGGTCATGGAATGACGGATGGGTTTTTCGTTTAGTACAAATTTCGGAAAATGGCGGCAATTCAGAAAAATCGAATTTTCGCGTTTTTTTTGCATAACAAGATAAATAATAAATGCAAAAATGTATCGATCGAAAAAACGATCCTTCATTCCACGAAGACATATTTTCTGAGTATGCTCTCCAAATTTCAGGTCGATATGTTAATTACAGCGGTCAGGAGAATGTCAGCCATTTTTAAAAACGTGTTTTCGAGAAAAACGCGTTTAAAGTTTTGTAATGTGTTTACACAAATGAGTTTGTAATTTGCGTAATTTTTTTACGCATATACGTATCTACGTATATACGTAAAAAAGCATTGGCAACACCACGGTCAAACGATTGGCTCAGAGTCAGGCCCTGCGCTCGCCCCGACATTCGGCCGACGGTCATTAATTAGTACTGGCCCAGCGTTGGCTCTTCGATGGTATGCCGAGCTTCAATTCTAGACTGGCAAACCCATGATCAACCGATTGGCCCATGTTCGGGGCCAACACTGGGACCCGATAGTTGGCAGACAGTTGGTAATCGATATTTGGCCCAAGGTTGGGTGTTCGTTGGGTTATTATATATTTTTTTATTATCGCTGCATGCAATTTTCTACGTCCTGTGATAATAAAAACTCATTACTCTTATCTGAAATTCAGTTTATTAAAAATAAAATTGATTTATACTAAAGTTTCGTGGTTTATTAAACAAATGCCGAGGTATTATGACAGTATTAAGAAACGCCGAGTGTTAAAACGACGACAAAAATTAGAAGACTCTTTACAGCAGGTTAGGATCAGAGGCAACGAAACAAAAGGACAAGTAAATAGTGAAAGAAATTTGGAAACATTCCACGACCAAGTGATTGTGCATAACGAGTTTAGTGAATCTAACAAACTGTGATTGAACTATGTAACGAGTTCTGTGATAATAACGTATGTTTTCAGTGTGTGTAATTTAAAAAAAGAATTATAATTTCGAAAGCAACTGTTTGAAAAGAGACTGTGATAATATATAAAATAAAGGCTAATAATATACCATTTTTTAAAGTTCCATTTTTTTGTGTGGCGTTTTAAATAATAGCGGGTGCCCATAATGCCATCGTCGGTCCATAGTTTGGCCAACGTTGGCTATGCATTGGGTTGTTTTGACAACCCTACACTGGGCCAACACTAGCCCGAATATTGCGTCAACAATATATGAAGCCGACCTTAGCCCTACTATGGGCCGGTGATCACGCCAACCTTCAGACAATGATCGTGATCTCTTTAGCCCAATGTTGGGCCAATACCCGGCCAACTGTTAAGATTTCCGGTAAGCCTACTATTTGCCAACAGTACATCCCAGCGTTGGGCCGAAGAGATCACTCCTACCGTGGCGCAACACTAAACCGGTAGTGCTGCCGTTCATCGGCCAATGGTAGAATGTGGTTGGCGTGACGTTGGCTCGAGGTTGGGTCGGTTGCGTCGTTTTTGCCCAATGTTGGGCCAATACCCGGCCAACTGTTAGGATTTCCGGTAAGCCTACTATTGGCCAACCGTACATCCCAGCGTTGGGCCAAAGAGATCACTCCTACCGTGGCGCAACACTAAACCGGTAGTGCTGCCGTTCATCGGCCAATGGTAGAATGTGGTTGGCGTGACGTTGGCTCGACGTTGGGTCGGTTGCGTCGTTTTTGCCCAATGTTGGGCCAATACCCGGCCAACTGTTAGGATTTCCGGTAAGCCTACTATTGGCCAACCGTACATCCCAGCGTTGGGCCGAAGAGATCACTCCTACCGTGGCGCAACACTAAACCGGTAGTGCTGCCGTTCATTGGCCAATGGTAGACTGTGATTGGCGTGACGCTGGCTCGAGGTTGGGTCGGTTGCGTCGTTTTTCACGGGTGTCTACCCTCGCCTTGCCTCGCCTTCCCTCATCTTTCCTTGTCTTCCCTTGCGACCCCTCGCCTCCTTTCAACATCACTTGCTTCTTCTCGCCGGTCCTCGCCCTCTCTCGTCCACCCTCGCCCTCCCTCGCCATCCCTCGCCACCCCTCGCCCCCCTTTCCCAGCGTTAAAGGGCATTAATTACGATGGAAATTATATTGTTCAGTAAACATTAACAAGAGTATTGGAAATGTATTATTTTCTGTTAATTAAAAGCGGACGAAACTCCCCGGGGGAGTTAATATCTAAATTCGGTCGGAAGCAAGCAAAGGGAATTTTGGGCGGAGTTCGTATATTGCGCTACAATTTAATCTAGAAAGTAGGGGAGTACACAGAGGGAGCTTTGTAAAAATCCGAAAGGGGTTTATCTGGGAATGAAACTACTACTACATAAATATGTGTGTGCGTATGTGTGTATCCACATGTGAAATATTATTCTTATTATTTATCGATTTATTAAATTATTTTATTTTACTGCACCATCTGTTTATTTTATGTATACCAATTATTCTTGGAATTGGAAAATAATTGTACCAAATTATTCTAAATGATTTCGATAAGAATCCATATATATAAATGTATAAATACACTCACACGCATATATATATATATATGGATCGTCTATTACGCACTGGCGCCGCCGGGGACCGCGGACTAACAAGGCGACTGGCGTTAATCTCGAAGATTACGACGATCGCGCGGTGATCTGGTCTCACACGGCAGAAATCTCAGAGTTCCATCTAACCGGATCGCCTCCTCGTTAATTACACTCCAGGCTGTACCGTCGCGCAGGCAAACTTTCCGTGATCGGTTTGCGGCTAATCGTCGCGGCATCCGAGACACCTTGCACCGCGAGAAACCCGCGGAAGGATCTTAACACGTATCGCGGGAATGCTCAGGACACGTTCTCAGAGCATGCCAGCTGTGCAGGGGGAAATTCGTTAGTGCGATGTGTGTATACGCACGTATACGGAGTTTATACGGGAATGACAAAATAGTTTGGAGAAAAAAATGAGGTCGCGTTCGACCTTTTATTTTTCAAATTTTGGGGGTTTTATGAAATTTTCAAAATGTATTCGGAGGTTTTATGAAAAAAAAATTCGTGTACCTTTCGAGGTTTTGTAATTTTTTTCATATATCTTTCGAGAGTTTATGTATTTTTTATACCCTTCGAGATTTTATAAATTTTATTTTCATATACCTTTCGAGGTTTTATGATTTTTTTCGTATACCTTTCGAGATGTCATGCATTTTTTCATATACTGTTTGAGGTTTAATGCGGAAATTAAGAAGGCAAAATGGACGCTTATAGTTAAATAATAATTACTCGAATTTTAGATTATTATGACGTTTTATTTGCTTCTGTAAATTGTAAAACTGATGTAAAAAAGTTGAGGTATGTAAATCTAATCAAATTTAATGGGAATGAAAGAGACTTTCCTGGTCACTTTAACGCGGAGATATCTTTCAATTTGTCGAAATTAAATCTCTTATTCCGATCAACGTAAATCTTCGCTGTAATAGCATACGGTAGATTCAAGCTCAATAAGATTTTATTGGAATCTAGGTAATCGTTTCTCTCATTTGTCTTAACGATTTGTTTTGCACTTTGAAATATAAAACGACGATCAATGTTTTTCTTATTCGGTGTTCATTTAAAATTCAGAAAGAGCACAGTTTACAATATTTTCTATCGTATGATGGGATACTGTTTTGATATATTTATCCATTTATTAAAAACAAATATTGAAGTTATTTGCTTCTCGAAAATCGAACATTTTTTCGACAGCTTGCTATTTTCGTAATTTTCAAAATTTCAAGAAACTATCTATTCATGCAAAAGCATTTTTAGCATTAAACATATTCAAAGTTATTGAAGTATGATGGAGCCTCTGTATAAGAAATGTGGTCCAACGACCGGATCGATAACTTGACAATGGTTGGTCTGAAAAAAAATGTTGATAATCTGTATAAATGTAGTTCTGATTAAACGTAGGTGTTGTTCGAAAAAAAAATTGACAGAATTACAAAAGTTCCAAAAAATGTAATTTTGGAGAAATGTTTACTTATATTTGGGGGCTTAAGGGGGAAGATTTAGGCGAGGAAAACATGACCGATTTTCATGATTCTTTTTTAAAGGAAATATTTCTTCACCATTTTTTAGATTTAGGGTATGTTTTATTATTACTTTTGGCTGTTACGTGGTATTTTTCATTGATCTTTGAAAATGGCAGACGTATGGCATGGCTTTCTAACGGGTTGCGGCGGACGTTTTCAAACGGCCTGACACGTAACGTCGGCGAGATTGAACTGAAAAAATCCAACAAAGGTTTTCCTTTCATTAACACTCAAACGGAGAATATAAACCAAGAAAAAGTGAGAAATGTCGAAAATCCATAAATAACATATATTATAAACATACATTATGCAATAAAAAAAAATTTCAAAAACATTTAGGGTCGTGTTTTAGACAATAAGGTTAGAAAGATTTATACTAAATTTCGTTAGAACCGGTCGATTAGTTTTTGAGTTATAGGTCACGCCAGTTTTAAAAATGCAGTGTAGAACAACGTGCCGTACCTCGTATAGGAAAATAAAAAAAATACCATGTAACCTCCAAAAGTAGCAGTAAAACATATACTAAGTCTTAAAAAAGGTGAAGAATTCTTTCCGCTTAAAAAAAATCATGAAAATTAGCACATTTTGCCCCCTAAAGGTAACTTTGGGCCCCCTTAAAAAGTACTTAATATAAAAAAATAAAATAAAACGGTTACGTACAACAATAGCTACTGTAGTTACGAAATTAAAAACAAAATTTAATAAAAAATCAGACAATTATAGCTACAGTTATAATTCCGGCCAGGTTGAGAGAAGTAATTTCGAGAAAAACAAGACTGCAAGTTTTAGTAAACCTAAATCGTGCGCTACCTACTCTCACTAAATCGTCTGTAACGTAGTCAATTTTCAATATATTAACACAATTTTTGAATACGTATACTTTGAGAAAATATTTGTTTTAAATCGATATTTTTTGCACGTGACAGTGGTGTCTTATTGTTAAGCAAACGCGTTAATCTTCGAAATCTTCTGGCAAACACGGTTTCGAAGTTGGCTCATTTGAACACGGATGAGCCAACATTCCAATTTTGCGAAAAATAAATTGCTGACATCCCTCAATGTAAGATTTAGTCAGGCCATGTTATTTGTTGCAGTCCACCCTAAAAAAAAATTCACCCCAGAAACCTACAACCGCTTGTCCCAATAGAAACTTTACAATCACCGTACTCCCGCGCATTTTCACGAATGCGTCAGAACTAGCTCACACTCGCTTGTAGTGCACACGGTTAACAATAAACAAGCACAATGACCCAATGATCGTTGGTCGGGAGATGCAAGAGAATTTGATCGTGTTAATGGCACGCTCGTCGCAAATTGGGACACTGTCACTAACTAGGCCACTCACGGTGAACGCGATATTCGATGCAGAGTTGCGCCAAAGGGCACCCCCATCAGGGGCGGTGCTTTACAGGAAATGACACATACATCCATGCATGTCTGGACCATATTATATATACAGGGTGTCCTGTTATGAATGGATAACCCTGCAACTATCGATAACTCAGATCATGTCCTGCTACATGCTGGAATTTGAGTATGGTAAAAGTTCCACAGTTTTCGAGATTTTGGGATTTATGTTATTTAAAAAAAATCATTTGCTTTTGGTTTTTGCATGTCATTTCTGCAAATGATTTGAATTGACAATAACTAATCAACTTTATAAAGTCATTGGCACGATATGCGAGTACATTTTTTGTACACTGTAGGCTGTCAAAGTCAGCTGTTCGAATTCGTTTGTATGAAAATGAGACACCCTGTATACAGGGTGTCTCAGGGTGCAACTGAGTGCGTTCCGTGAAATGAGGGGTTGGGGGAGAAATTCTGAGTCGATTGATATAAGCATGTGTGGGTCTCAGATCAAACCCTGAATTGTTATTCATTTTTAAAGGCGGGCCAATCAGGTGCGCCCGATGAACCGGCGGATCGCTCACCGACGTACGCCGGTTCGTCGGGCGCACCTGATTGGCCCGCCTTTAAAAATGAATAACAATTCAGGGGTTCATCTGAGACCCACACATGCTTATATCAATCGACTCAGAATTTCACCCCTAACACAATGTCAGGGAATCCATTCAGTTCTGGGACACCCTGTATATAGACCTAAACTCGGAATCTACTATACTAGTAATAACCGTGTACAGTTCCCTGCAACGACCGTGAATTCGTGGATGCGCCAAATGAGGCAAATTTTCGACGGTGCGAGGGCTCAGAGGGGTTGGAAAGAGGAGGAGGCTCGTGGTGGGACACTATGCGGGTTTTCATTCCTCGCGTCCCTTTACAATGGCGATACCAGTGTCCGCTTTAGTGTCCCATGGGAGTTAGCACGACCGTCAGACTCGCCTGGTACTACGAAATAATGAGGGAGGAAAACGGTCAGAGGGATGGAGATCTCCCGCAGGCGAGTGCCAGCAAGCAGAGCGCGGAACAAGTGTCACACTCTCCGACATATATTTACACGTATAAGCGAATATGTGCACAGGCCTGTTGGCATCCACATCCACGTATCGGTCTGCATAATACACCATAATGTCGATTTTATACCAAATTTAACGTCGTAGGCGAAAACAAGAGTGGGGCGAGAATGGAACGATGTGTAAAAAATTTACGAGGTGCGTGTGTAATGGAAATGTACTCCAAAGGTCCAGTACACTTCGCTCGAGACGTACAGACGTACATACATATATAGGAAAATCGGATTTTAAGGGGCTAGGTCGAAAAAATAGCGAAATTCCGAGAAAAAAATCTGGAAAACGGTTGGTGAAAAAGAAAGGATTTTTTTAACACAAAGGTACATATATTGAGAGCCTTTGAAAAAAATCACCAAAAAATATACAAAAACAATAAAAACATGGCAGCCGGCAGATGATGACTGGAGCATACAAAATCTATGAGAAAAGTCGTCATTTTTACGTAACTATTAAATAATGAAGATCAATTTGAAAAAGAGTGAGATCGTCAACGACCTTTAAGGGGCTATACCAGTGTGACACTTTTAAAAAATCCAATTTTTTTACCTTTTTCGCCAGTTTAAACTTTCAAGAATATCTTGTAAAAAATTTCAAGGCCGCATCTCTATCATTTTATCTTGCAAAAATCAATAATTAAATCTATAAACGCGTTTTTCTAGAAATGAGCTTTTTCCAATTTGCTGACATTGTAACTTAAAAAGCAATCATCCGATTGACTTGAAATTTAAACTGAGTACTCTTGAATATATTTACTCTACAATGACGTAGGATATTTTTGATTGGATAGAAATTGACGTCTTGACATTGAAAAAAGACCATTTTATTGGCAAGAAAACAGACTTTTTTCACAACTACGCCATTTTGTTGGATTTTGATATTTTTCAAAAATCCTACGTCATTGTACAGGAAATACCTTCCAGTTTAACGACATTTTTTCTTTTTTCGGTTTCGGCTACTCAATCGGCCAGAATCATGTCAGCGGTGGAGGAATTTTTTTTTTGCGCCTCCGAAGGCAACGCATAAGTCGCTTGGATATCAATATTTTGCCATGAAAAAATTATGCAATATGGGTCAAATATAGCCAAATATATTCTTAATTTTCCGAAACATTGAATTGAGTACTTATCTTCCAAAAAATGCCCGAAAATCACCCAAATTTTCAGCGTTCATACTGGTATAGCGCCTTAAATGTTTGTCTACGTATCTTTTGTAAATTTGGAAATAATACATCGAGTAGTTCTCGAGATATCATGTCCACCGACTTTGAAGACAGTGTATCGAGAAAAACGCATTTAAAGTTTGAAGTGTGGCCGACTGTTAGAAGCTGTAGCTCCTTCATTTTTAGGAACATTTCAATGCAAATTTCAGGGAAAATAGCTAAGAAGTGATACTATCGAATAAAAATATTTTTGGAAAATCCAATTTTGTGACCCGTATAGGTAAATGTAACCCGTTGGGGACTTCGAAGTCCTGTGAGATTAAAATTTAGTAAAAAATAGACAATTTTAAAAATACTTTTCACTCTTTGATTTTAATGAAAGAGTTTTGAATATGTTTATTTTGCTTTATCTGTCTGTCAAAAAAATGGAATACAAGAATCCCCAATAATTATGTCGGACAGTTATTTAAAGATCTACGAAATAAATCTGCGAAAAAAGATGTTTTACATTCATATGAATGAGGATGTGAAAAGAAAAAGAGAGAATTTCGTTGTATTCCAACAATGCAAGTTTCAAGGACTGTAGCGGGACCTCATTGAGTAGTGGGACCTCATAATAGCCTCGTGCCCACTACTCAACGTTACATATACTCCAATGCCTATTTAATCAGTTTCAGACGAACGTAAGCATATTTACACGATGGACGTTTTAGGGATTCTGCTCGAAAGTCACGATTGTTTTAGAGAAAATTAAAGCACCGTTCTAAAAAAAATTAGCTATTTACTAAATAGCTACTAGCTACTAGTTAATAGCTCGCAATGTAACCGCGTCCTTATACTACTATAAGCCTTTTTTTCATCATCTGAACTTTGGTGACTAATCCTCTCAAACCTGTTTTATAAATATTTGATTAAAATCTAAGGCATTCCCGTTGGTGTTCAGTTCATCAATTATTTTTTGCTCAACAGTTCACTTTATAACGATAACACGAGTAAAAAATCGCGAGGAACGTACGTACACAAAAGACAAAATTTAAAAAATACTTTTTTCTCGAAAACTAAAAAAGATCGTAGACCATACAGGGGTAGATTCGGATAGGTATTGAGACGAGGCATCTAGATTTTTCTTTCGGACGTCACTTTTCGGCCACCCTGTGTATATATGAAGCGTATGCTGTAGTCGGACAGTTCACACAATCGTACAAACGATCGTCGCGTGCGAACCGTCTCGTAGTCCGGACGTAACTTGTTACACCGTACCTCGAGCGTATGCAACGTGGAGTTACTCTACGTGTGAGTCTCGAGAGACTACGTCGGATACTGCAAGGAGCCAAGATCTGCGATGCTCTCTGCTCTCCCTCTCGATCCCTCTTTCTACCTCACGCTCCATCTCGTTTCCTCTCACCCGGGTATTGTGCAGATCGCCGTAGACGGAAAGAAAATAACCCTCGTCACTTTGCGTGTTTTATCCCGTGAGTTAAAATCATTCATTTGCCAATAATCGATATATACAGGGTGTCTCAGACAGCGGCAAGGTTATATCTGAAGAAGTACGGATGACGATTTAAAAAATTTCTCAAGAAAAGTTATCTTATAATATATAATAATATAATATAAAAAAATAATAATATCTTTATTATATTATAACATATACGGGTAAATATAAAATATGTACCCATTAAGGCGTTACCCCCACTTGTAGCGCAAAAAAGGCCTTTTTCATGAATTTTTTTAAAGAAAACTAAAAAAAAATTTTTATCGATCAATATACCATCTTAAAGAACACATCTTGAAGAACTTTCAGCAATTTTTTTATTGAAAAATATTACATTGTTTAGTGGCAAATGGCCGTCAATGAAATAATATTTTTATGTACACGGTTTGGGGTGACCAACATTGCGGCGAAGTGGATCATCTGAAAAAAAAATGCGGATGAATTTAGTCAAATATAAGTAACGTATAAACTAGTGTTTAATCGAAGGATTTTAAAAAATATTCATTTTTCACAAAATGGCGGACAGTCAAAGTTAATGGTTCGATTTTAACGAAAAAAATCGAACGATTAAAGACTACATTTTTATGTATTAAATAAGCCTGCAAAATTTCAAGAAGATCGGTTCATTAGTGTTCGAGTAATCTTGGTCACCGACTTCAGAAATGCCATTTTGAGAAAAACGCGTTTAAAGTTTCAATTTCAGTTTACACGAAGAAAATATTTTTTTTTTTACACTTACATAGAGTCATCTATTCCGGGCATCAAAAAAAAACTGCACTTCAAATTGCACTTCAAAAAATGCAATAAAAAAATATCGATTTTTTCAAAATCGCAAGTGGGGATAACCCCTTAATGAAATAATGCAAGCGAATAAATTAATAAATGATTAAAATAAGATGAAGAACAGATAAACTTCAATTTAAAATAAGATTATTCTCGGCCCACTCTCAAACTTTGATGAAAATACTTGTTTTGAGTACTAGATTATGTGAAAAAAAATCAGAATTTTGAACCTGATCAAAATTCATTTTTACCCAAAAGTTATGGAAAAAAGTTGGTAATTATTCGGAAAATGATCCCCACCCCCCCCTCCCCCTTCTAGGGTGGGGGAATTTATAGATGTTGACCCCCTGAATACGATGGTGAAGAGAAATCGCGGCGGTCACCCCTCCCCTCCCCCCATAGAAAGTTATGGGGTTTTGAAGTTTGAAAAAATGCGTCGCAGAATAGCGGATCCGAAGACCGGCGTGGGGTCCGGAGGGGGGTCCAGGGGGCCGCAACCCCCCTGTTGGGGTCATGGGGCAGAGCCTCGCATGGGTGTGGAGGGGGCGAAGCCCCCTCCCACATATCAAAATCAAAATAATGTACATGTGCTTACCCCGGTTCGCGTACCTGTAATACATTCGTAGAAACCGAAAGACGAATCACAACAACAACAACACACACACGTACATCCAAACAAACCCACACAGACACCATTTTGGCCGATTTCCAGTCTCGTCTTGGAAATGATACATTTTGACAAGCTTTCAACGAGGTCAGGGGGGCGGGAGAGGGAAGTGACCGCGCCGTTTTTTCTTCGGCATCGTGCTCAGGAGAGCTTTTTTGACAAATCCCCCACCCCCCACTTCCAGAATGCATGTGTGTGTGTAAGTGGGTGTGTGTTATTTTTATTCATTTAAAATGTAGTTTTGTCTACATGGGTGGGGCTCCGCCCCTCCCCCCCAACCCCCCGGGGGGCTTCGCCCCCTTCGCCCCCACAAAGGTGCTCTGCCCCTTGACCCCGCCAGGGGGGTTTCACCGCCCTCGTCCTCCTCTGGGCCCGTCACCGGTTTTCGGATCCGCTATTCTGCGACGCATTTTTTTAAACTTCAAAACCCCATAACTTTGTATTTGGGGGGGGGGCGCGATTTCTCTTCACCATCGTATTCAGGGGGTCAAAATCTATTAGCCCCCCACCACCCACCTCCCACCGGCGCGGGTGTCATTTTCCGAATAATTACCAAAAAGTTATTTTATGGAGTAAAACAAGTGAAAAAAACCAGAAAAATAACCTCTTTTTTGGACAAAAATATGCCCGAAAAAAATTCGTCAACTAAATCCGAGGGGGTCAGGCCGATAACCACGTGAGTTGGGTTACACTTCGGTTTGTTCCGGTTATCGAACAAACGCAAACAAATCTAAATAAACTCACATACACACGCACACTTACACTAGGGATGTTAAAGACTTCCCTAGTGTAGTGTTCATAATTTTCAGGTTAAAATGCCATTTCTTACTATTCCAGCGCTAAAATAGTCAAAACCGGTATTCCAGCCTAAAAATTGTGAAGGTTATCAAAAAACTTTTCCTACAAAAGTTGTTAGTTTTGGCGTGACAAATTTTCTGGTGGAAAGAAAAATTCATGATCCCATTTAAAAAGAACATGTAGGCCATGTTAACGTCGCCATTTAGAATTACGGGCCGAAAATGCGTTTGCGGACAATTCTATGAAGATAATTGCCTGAATGACAATTTCTCTAATACAGTTTGCCGAAATAATTATTCCGCGAACACAGTTTAGCGAGCGGACAATTTCTCGTACACAGATTGCCGAATTAATCATTTCTCGAAAACAACAGACAATTTCCGCGACTTTCCCAAATGGACAATTTCCCGATTTCATATGTTTAGGTTTGCTTGAGTTTGTTTGGGATGTTCATTCGGGAAATTGTTCATTCGAGAAATTATCCATTTGGGGAAGTGTCTACTCGGGGTATTGGATTCGAGAAATCGTTCATTTTGGAAATTGTTTGGGTTCGTGTGGGTTTTTCATTCGCGAAATTGTCCATTTGGACAATTGTTATCGATAAATTGTCATTTAGGGAAATGGTTTTTCGATAAACTTTCGCGAGACCCAGGAAAGATTTTCTTTTTGAGTGTCCCCCTTTGAACTCTAAAAGTTTTATTAGACTCAATACTTGATCGGAGCAGTATTTTCGAGATATACAGGTGTAAGATGAAGATGGGTCACCCTGTATACATATATTTATATATTCATATATATATATATATATATATATATATATATATATATATATATATATATATATATATATATGGCGAAATAAATAGATATCCGGATCTCATTTACCAAGTGTTTCTAACTGACGGGAATGCTTTTGCGTCTCGCGTGTATACACGGGCCGCGAGAGCGTTTCGGTTACGATGGCCGCGTCGGCGGTCGAGTGAAATTGCAGGCCGGGGCATCAATCCAAGAACATAGCAACCGCGCCGCAAACTATATAGCACGAAACTATGTACGTGCGCGGTGCCCGCCCTCCCGCTCCGTTCTTTCGCTCGCTCACCTCCCAACAAGCGCACGAAGGAATCTCTCGTCGCGAGTGCTCCGATAATTCCTGCCCCTTGGCTTGAATTCATTATCGTCTACGGCAAACGGTACGGGGGCCGAGGTGCGCGGGCTTGGTAGGTGTGGAGGGGGCGGTACATACTCTCGCTCTTTTGCCGCTCGCGCGCGATGAGCGCTTTTCTCGCTTGACGTTTTTTTTCCGCTCTCACTGTCCCGCTTCGGCTCTCGTGGTCCAACGCATACGGACATTTCGTTCTTAATAGTGAGAGAGAGAGAGGGGGGGAGGAGAGAGAGAGAGAGAGAGAGAGAGAGAGAGAGAGAGAGAGAGAGAGAGAGAAGTTGAATGAATGAGTGCACTCGGCGATGAACAGATATTCAATTATTCATAGCTTCGTATATTCGCATTACCGTCAATCTTTCCGCGATCAATTGATTATGCAGTGCTGTGGACACATGAGTTCACGTGTGTGTGTGTGCGTATCCAATGCCAATCTACACGTTCATATATATATATATATATATATATATATATATATATATATATATATACTGCCGGCCAAAAGTATGGATACACCTAGAAAAATTTCGCGCCGCACTAAAAGTTTGATATCTCTGTGAAAAAAGAAGATATTCGGATTTCCAAGGCGGCATTTAAAAAAGGACAAATGAAGCTTCACTTTGCGTTTTGGAAAAAAAAATTCGATTTCTTTTAGACCCGGGGCGCCATTTTGAAAATGGCCGTTTTTTTGGCTGTTTAAAATCGGCTGCACGTCTTCAGGACATTTTTTTGGCATTTTTTTTTTCAAACAGCCTCAAAAGATAGAGCAATAGCTATAGTATCCTTTTTTTGAAAGTTTCATACGATTTTTTTTTGCCGAGTTATCGCATTTTCTTTTCTCAAAAAGACAATTTTGAAAAGATGCTGCTGAAATAAGAAACTTTGAGGTTTAGAGAAAATTACCAAAAGGAAAAAAAGTTGCGTTACATCGTATTGAATGAAGCAAAATTTTTTCAAATTTTGTTTTTCCAAATTTTTTTTCCAAATTTTTTGCTCCAACATAGAAGAAAAAATTTGTTTTCTCAATTTTCAGCCCCACAAAACATCCACCTCTTACCTCATCTAAACGCCCTTTTCGTCGAAAAACCCACCTCTGGCTTTCAGCACTGCATCAATGATTCGTGGCGTCCGATCGATTAATGAATCCAGCTGAGCTGAGCTGAGGGGTCTCCACGCAGCTTGCAGTTTCTGCCACAAATCTTCGGCCGATGTAGGGCAGGTCATTCGTATCTTTCGATCGAGCTCTGCCCAGAGAAGTTCGATGGGGTTTTGGTCGGCTGATTGTGGCGGCCACACCGTATTCACGATTTTTTTTCTTTGCCTCGTTCTCCAAATATTCTCGACAGAGACGGGGACTGTGTTTCGGATCATTGTCTTGTTGCATGGTAAAACCACGCCCGATCGTTCTTAGCCCCGATGGAATCGCATGATTAATGAGAATTTCTTGATATTCTTCTTTTCTCATTATGCCGTCAATTTTCACAAAGTCTCCGACACCATGACCGGAGAAGCAACCCCACACCATAACGGAGCCACCGCCATGCTTGACAGTTGGTATCAAACACTATGGTGCCATTTTTTTCGAAGGATTTCTTTGAACAAAAATGCGTCGACGACTACCGAAGATTAAAAATTTTCACTCGTCCGTCCAGAGTACATTTCTCCACTGATTAATCCTCCACTTTTTGTGTTCCAGGGCCTATGCGTATTGTTTTTTTTGTTCGCCGGATGCAACAAAGGTTTTCTCACGGCGACACAGCCTCTGAGGCCAGCACTGTTAAGACGACGTTTCACTGTCGTCAGTGATATCGAGGTTTCCCTTTGTTCGTTAAATTTGGCACAGATTTCCGTTGCTGTTAATCGACGATTTCTTTTTGCTGGTAACGACGATATTTTTATCGTCTGAGGACGTTGTCACTTTGGGTCGACCCGGACGATTGCGATTGAAATACGTCTCGGACTTCTTAAATCTCCCGATGGTCGTCTGCACTCCCATGTAGGGTGATCGGTAGTGGCCAATGATTGGCCGATGCTCGACGCCAAGCTTGCCAACATTGGCACTCGAGCTTGGCCCGATCATCGACCGAGCCTTGGATGATAAGAGCGGCGCGATATTCGCAATCAATATTGGCCCTAGAATGGCTTATGAGAATCGGCCGAGCATCGCGTAGGAGTTCATTCGAGAATCGGCCAACAATAAGCCCCCTCAAGATTGCCATCATTGGCACTCGAGCTTGGCCCGATTATCGACCGAGTCTTGGCGGATAATTGTGACCAAATATAGATCACCAAAATTGGGCCTGCACCGCCAAAAAAAAAATTAATTATTTTTGTATTGTAATTCGTCATTACCTGGTCTTTCGAAATGATTAGTTCGAAGAAAATATTTCACCCCATAATGGGGCTCGAACCTTGAACTTCCCTACTCATAGCCAAACACGCTGCCCCTATGCTACCGAGTGCTTGTAACATTTGAATCGCAGATATGGCATAAGATACCAAATGGATTCTGATCATTATTTGTATGACATAAACTATATCAATTAGTTAATATCATTGTGATAATTAGAGAGTGTTATCGAATGACATGTTATAGAATTTTCAAACCTAACCTATATATATAATTCTTCTCTCTCCACCTTCTCTACCCCCACAACCCGTTAATATGTGTGTTGCAATAAAGACAGACCATTAGTTCATTAGTTCAAGTTTAGTTTGAATAAATAAATATATTTAAAATGAATAATTCCAATAATGGAATGCAATAGGAAAAATTTGATTTCACGAAAAATCTAGTTAATTCAAATAAAAAATAAATAAATAGACGCGGTTAGTTAATATTAATAGAATTTTTCTGTCAGTGTAGGATGGTTCATAAAAATCGGCAGAATATCGCGTATGAGCTCGTTCGAGAATCGGCCAACAATGAGTGCATTGATTTGGTAGTATACTTGTTAAGAAAAATGTCCAATGGACTCGTAAAAAGTATTTATCTCGTCTCTCAATGATTTCAACGCGAAACAATGAATCGTCAATATACGAATTGCGGTTCGATCATGCGTTACTCGGCCGAACATTGGCCTCGTATCGGTAAAAACATGATTGGCGAGTCTATACTTCGCCAAACGTCGACCTCGTATCGACAAGCCAATGGTTAGAGAGCCTATATTGGGCCGAACATTGTCCTCGTATCGGCAAACCAATGATTGGCGAGTCTATACTTCGCCAAACATCGGCTTCATATCGATAAACCAATAATGAACAAGTCTATACTTGGCCGAACATTGGCCTCGTATTGGCAAACCAATGATTGGCCAGTCTATACTTCGCCAAACATCGGCCTCGTATCGGCAAGCCAATGATTGGCGAGTCTATCCTTCGCCAAACATCGGCCTCGTATCGACAAGCCAATGCTATATTTGGCGAGCGAGTCTATATTTGGCCGAACATTGGCCTCGTATCAGCAAACCAATGTTGGCTAGTCAATACTCAGCCGAGCATTGGCGTACAATTGGTTAATCGATCATCGTCCCGCCAACATTGGTCCAAGTATTGGCCGTTACGGTTCGATTGGCGAAACCTACATGGGCTCCTTTCAAAGACACGCGAGTTTGTCTGGCAATTTCTCTGTATGACAATCCCTTATCGCGCAATGCGACAATAGCCCCTCTTTTATACAGTGGAATTTCTTTTTTCCGTGCCATTTTGGTCCGTTAAAAAAAAAAAATTGCGTAAAAACTTGTCGATTGTAGACTACACGTGTTCGCGTCCGAAGTTTTCGCACAACTAACTGGCTTTGTCAGCGCGACACTCGTCACATTATTCCAAAGAATCAAAAATGTAAACAAAAATGACGAGCAAAAAAAAGAGCGAGAAAAAGAACACGAGAGAAATAGAACATCGACTCGCGGGAAATAGAATCTTTTTTACGCTCCACAAAGGTGAAATGTAAACAAAGACAAGAAGCTTTATTTCCGCTCCTTGTGTTTAGATGAGGTAAGAGGTAAGAGGTGGATGTTTTGAGCGGCTAAAAATTGAGAAAAAAAATTGAATTTTTTTCTTTTTATTCAATGTTGGAGCAAAAAATTTTGAAAAACTTCTGCTCGATTCAACACGATGTAATGCAACTTTTTTTCCTTTTGGCAATTTTCTCTAAACCTCAAAGTTTCTTATTTCAGCAGCATCTTTTCAAAATGGTCTTTTTGAGAAAAAAATGCGATAACTCGGTGAAAAAAAAATCGTACGAAACTTTCTAAAATAGGAAACTATAGCTATTGCTCTATCTTTTAAGGTTCTTTGAAAAAAAAAATGCAAAAAAATGTCCTGAAGACGTGCAGCCGATTTTAAAAAGCCAAAAACGGCCATTTTCAAAATGGCGCCCCGGGTCTAAAAAAAACCGAAATTTTTGTTTCCGAAACGCAAAGTGAAGCTTCATTTGTCCCTTTTAAAATGCCGCCTTGGAAATCCGGATTTATTTTTTTCACAGAGATATCAAACTTTTAGTGCGGCGCGAAATTTTTCTAGATGTATCCATACTTTTGGCCGGCAGTGTATATATATATATATATATATATATATATATATATATATATGAACGTGTAGACGTGTAGGTGTGTGTGTGTGTTTGCGTGTATTCATACGCATCGGGTGTCCTGTAATATATGGATAGACCTCCAACCGTCGATAGGTCTGATCATGTCCCACTATATGCTGGAATTTCAGTTCAGTAAAAGTGCCACGGTTTTCGAGATTTTCGGCTTTATGTAATTTTTTTGAAAAGAATCCCTTGATGTTGATTTTTCGGATGCCGATTCTACAAATGATGTGAATCGACAATAACAAGGAACATCACTTAAAAGTCCGCCTTCGATTTTGGTGAAACCCATATATGTTATAAAGCATTGAAAACTATTAGACACGTATTTTTTTTTATCTGCGGGAAAACGTTTTTAAGGGGGGAAACATCCCCTTAAAGTGGGCCTGTCGCCCCATAACTTTTTTTTTGATTATCCTATAGTGGATTTTTCATTGCTGTACATTAGAAGAATTTTGGTTTTTGTTTTATTCAGATCAGTTGACCGCTTGTGGGTGAAACTGCAAAGCCAGCCCTTCAAACGCCTTTCTTTGAGGGGTCGTCTCCCCCCTTACAACCGTTTTTCCGCAGATAAAAATAGAAACGTGTCTAATAGATTTCAATGCTTTATCACATACATGAGTTTCAACACAATTGACGGCGGACACTTGAGTTATGTTCCTTGTAAGCAACTTTTTAAAGTAATTGGCACGTTATGCGAGATACATTTTTTTTTACACCGCAGGCTATCAAAATCAGATGTTCGAATTGGTTTGAATGAAAATTCTGCATAAGATATTTATTCTTTATGTCCTATAAGATATTTATTCTTATATCTATTATAAGATCCAGTTGAGTCAACTGACGGTTAATTCATTTCTTTTTCAATGTACCTCAAAAAAATGCATACGAGGTACACATTTATTCTGTATATGCTAAATTTGTTAAATATATAATTAAACGGCAAAATTATGCATTGTAATATTTGTATTACGTAAAGTAGAAAAACTTTTGTGTTACTACCAACTTGAAAAAGTATAACATTATCGATGAACATTATGAAAAAACTACGACAACGAATGTTTTATACAATTCACAATGAAATTTTGAGTAATTGATAATTATGCCTATTCATATTTACATCACGAGATTATTGGCCCATGGTTTACGATGGGCAAGATGAGGATTTTTTTTTCTAAATGTTTACCAAGGATTAGTTTGTGTTAATCCGTTGTTAGAAATGATTCATCTTGGTGCTACATAACAAAAAAATTACATAATCTTTAGTGTGAAAGTCTTGTCCATCCAACCGCACGTTAAATTACATACATTCAACTATTTTTTGGCCCTGGTGGTTGGTAGTGAAAAAAGTTCAAAAAATTGGTAAAAACTTAGTATAGTCTAAACAGAAACATGTATTTTTTTATTAAATTCAAACATGGATTGTGGCTAACGCGCTAACCTCCTTAAGGTTAAAAACTTTTCTAGACAAAACAAATAACCAAGAGTATTTTTTTAAACGGGTCAAAAAAAGTTTTTATTTGTAGAAATGGCATGCAAAAAAACAAAAAGCTGATGAATATTTTCAAATACCATAAAGCCCAAAATCTCAAAAACCGTGGGACTTTTACTAAATTAAAATGCCAGCATATAATAGGACATGATCTGACCTATCGACAGTTGGAGGATTATCCATTCATGACAGGGTGTCCCATTTTAATCTTACACCAGATTCATCTCGAAAAATCCCGTCCGATAAAATATGGAGGAGGGGGGGGGGGAGTTGGGTTTGCTTGATAACGGAAGTGACGAGCCGCAAAGACCTAATCCTTGTTTGGGTTGTCGAACAAACCCCAACAAATTCACATCCACACATGCACGCCAGTCCTGGATTTGCCAATAGGCCGTATACGCAACTGCCTAGGGGCGGCAGACTTTAGGGGGCGGCGGATTTTAGAGGCACCTAAAAAAGCCTAATTAAATACAAGTGATGAAGTCATGTTTCGTATACTTAAGAAAAGTATAAATCCGGCACTGACGCACGTCACTTACACTAAGGATGCTGAAGACTTTACCTCCTCGTGTTACATTCTAGATAGCGCGAAAATAGTGAAAAATCGTATTCTAACCTAAAAATTATGAACTTTACGATAAAGAGTCCTACAAAAGTTGTTAGTTTTGGCCTAACAAATTTTTTGGTGTAAAACGTCATATTTGTATTGAAAAAAAAACATGTTGGTCATTTTAACGTCGCCACTTTGAATTTGGAACAAAAAGAAAAAATGTTCTTGAACCCCCTTTGAACCCTAAAAATTTCACAACACTCAATACTTGGTCGGAGCGGATTCTGTATTTTTCGAGATAAAGCAGGTGTAAGATTAAAATGAGACACCCGGTATACGCGCGCGCGCACACAGATACACACACACAGGGTGGCATCTGAAAGGAAAATGCCCCATATCAATAAACAATACCTATCCGAATCGCTCTCATGCCTGTTCTATGATCTTTATAAGTTTCCTATAAAACAGCATTTTTAAATATTCTTCGGATTTCCTTATAGCATAGATTTTCATTTTTTCCCCTTTCATGTATGTACCTTCCTCTTATAATTTTTTAAGGGGCTTTACCAGTGTGAAACTTTAAAAACTCGATTTTTTTTGCCTTTTTCGACAGTTTATACTTTTAAGAATATGCTGTCAAAACTTCAAGGCCGTATCTCTAATCATTTTACCTTGCAAAGATCGATAGTTAAATATTTAAGGCGTTACCCCCACTTGTAGCGCAAAAAAAGGCCTTTTTCATGAATTTTTTTAAAGAAAACTACAAAACTTTTTTAATCGATCAATATACCATCTTAAATAACACATCTTGAAGAACTTTCAGTAATTTTTTTATTGAAAAATATTACATTGTTTAGTGGCAAATGGCCGTCAATGAAATAATGTTTTTATATACACGGTTTGCGGTGACCAACATTGCGGCGAAGTGGATCATCTGAAAAAAAAATGCGGATGGATTTAGTCAAATGTAAGTATAAACTAGTCTTTAATCGAAGGATTTTAAAAAATATTTTTTTTTCACAAAATGGCGGACAGTCAAAGTTAATGGTTCGATTTTAACGAAAAAAATCGAACGATTAAAGACTACATTTTTATGTATTAAATAAGCCTGCAAAATATCAAGAAGATCGGTTCATTAGTGTTCGAGTAATCTTGGCCACCGACTTCAGAAATGCCATTTTGAGAAAAAGGCGTTTAAAGTTTCAATTTCAGTTTACACGAAGAAAATATTTTTTTTGTAAACTTACATAGAATCATCTATTTCGGGCCCATACAGAAGTATGGGCCCGGATACGTATACTTAAAAAAATGCAATAAAAAAAATCGATTTTTTCAAAATCGCAAGTGGGGGTAACCCCTTAAACGCGTTTTTCTCGAAATGAGAATTTTCAAATTTGCTGACATTGTAATTCAAAGAGCAATTATCCGATTGACTTGAATGTGAACTGAGTACTCTTGAATATATTTACTCTACTGACGTAGGATATTTATGATTGGATGAAAATTGACGATTGGCATTGAAAAAAACGACCATTTTATAGGCAAGAAAACAGACTTTTTTCATAACTACGCCATTTTGTTATATTTTGATATTTTTCGAAAATCCTGCGTCATTGTACAGGAAATTCCTTCCAGTTTAACGACATTTTTTCCTTTTTCGGTTTCAGCTACTCAATCGGCCGCAATCATGTCAGCAGTGGAGGAACTTTTTTTGGCGCCTCCGAAAGTAGCGCATAAGTCGCTTGGATCACAATATTTTTCTATGAAAAAATTAGGGAACATCGGTCAAATATAGCCAAATATATTTTTAATTTTCCGAAACATTTAATTGAGTACTTTTCTTCCAAAAATTCCCGGAAATCACCCAAATTTTCAGCGTTCACACTGGTATAGCCCCTTTAAGCAATTGGAAGTCATTCAGACCATTATATCTTTTCAAAACGATTGTCTTAAACTTTGATCAAAATCCAAGTCATCAATGTTGATGTTCAGTTGGTCATTTATTGATTGCTTCACAGTGCTCTTTATACCGACAACGAAAGTCGATAAAATAACAAGAAAAGTACACACAAACGAAAAAAACAAAAAATTGCTTTTCTCTCGAGAACTAAAAAAGATCGTAGAACATGGGGGTGATTCGGATAGATATTGATACGAGGCATCTAGATTTTCCTCCTTGACGTCATTTTTCGGGCCACCCTGTATATACACCCGGGCGGGTGACAGCGTTTTGTGCCTGATATATTATTATTGTATCGCCATACGAATATAAACTTAGCCGAGTTTATCATTATAATAAAGCCGTCAACGGCGATGATGCAAGTGAGAGCGGGACCCGCGAGAACTTTATATCGAGGCAATGCGACGAGTAGGAAGAACTCCATCTGGCAAATGCAGGGACACAAACACACACACACGAACAGATCAGAACGGCGGCACATCTCTTCAGACATATGAGCGTAGGAACCCTTTGAAAAATCCCACGTTGGCGTGCTCAAACCACACACTCTATGCATATTCTGTCTCCCTTTACCTCCTCTCTGTCACTCAGTCTTTCGTTCCGTGTGTTTGTGTGTATGTATATATATATATATATATATATATATATATATATATATATATATATATATCGGGTGTCCCATTTTAATCATACAGCTGATTTATCTCGAAATACATTGCTCCAATCAAGTATTGAGTATAATAAAACTTTGAGAGTTCGAAGGGGGTTCAAATTTTTTTTTTTGTTCCAAAATTACAAATGGTGACGTTAAGGTAGAACACACGCGTGCTCTTGATTTCTTACGATTTCGTTCAAATTTTAACCAGTCATTGTTCATATCATTATGCACGTTTGAATGCATTATCGAGAGATAATATCAAAAATCGTATGATATGCGCTATAGCCATTAACATACTGAATCTAAAACCGTTTGATTTTTTGTCTCGGACGATCCATCTTTTCCACAAATCCAATTTTTAGGACATTTTTTTAACTACCACTTTTGTCTATAAATAGTGACTTAATTAAATAAAAATTTTGTCTCTATTTCAAAAGTGTATTTATTACGTGTAACAACTTCTACATCAATATTTATCATATAAACCTATTTTAAAAATTCATTAAAATAGTATTTTCTTAGCGTCCAAAGTGAGAAGACCCCTTAAGTTCCCGCGCAGTACTACGGCAGAAAAATTGCAGCTTACTTAAGTTAAAAATTGCTGGCGCTGTAGAAAGACTTTTCGAGTTCAGCTTTTTCGGGGGCAGCAATTGCGGATCGTCGGTTTTTATCCATCCTAGCTTCTTTTGTCGATGCTTGCGATCTCTCGTCCGCATCCAACGAGCGTTCCTGGCCACGCAACGTTAGCGGAGTATTGGAGTTTTATTGCTCTTCTCAGCTCAATTTCGCGAATTTTTCGGTTTTCTTTGCGGCAAAATGTTTGGAAGAGATTGTAACAACAGAATACCAAAAAAATGAAAATATTCGAGATTTTTCGAGTGGCCCTTAACTTTTTCCTTTTGTGTATGTATTTTGCTTGCAATTGTTTTTATTTGTGTTGGCGTTATAAAGTGTACTGTTAGGCAATAAATAAATTACCAACTGAACACTAACGTAAATGCCTTAGATTTTGAACAAACGTTAAAAAAG